>JAUMHR010042214.1:0-10031 GCA_032361145.1 Enteromius fasciolatus | reverse complement strand
ACGCATATAGGGAAACTAGTTCTCTTTCACTGCTAATTGTGGTTCAACAACTTGAAGTCACTTGCAAACGATAAGTTTTCATGGCCGTGTAGTACATTAGTGTCACGCGAGCATGAAACCGAGATACAGTAATAGTCGAAAATTTCTACTGGTTAACCTTACGTGAAAGTTATTCCAGTGATATCGTTCTTCCTTTTTCTTATTGTTATAGCTATCTGGCCTTCTATATTATTTTGCAACTAGATTTTTACATTGTCATAGTTATCGTCCCTGATTTGAATAAGCCTAAAACTCTTCGTTTATTTTTTGAGCATAAGTTCAAAAAATAAACGAAGAGTTTTAGGCTTATTCAGAGTCTTACTGACCCCGAATGAGATACGATGATAAAAAATATTTCTAATTTAAATGTCTACTTTGTTTGAATACTGGATGCATGGCTACTTTTATTTCATTTTAAGACCATGCCAATCAGTCAAGTGTTTTCAGTGTTGCTAACTGCTTTCATCTGAAAATAGCTAAAACTGGTAGCTAAATGTTACTAGAAGACATCGTAATGGGACATTCACTGATATATAAAAAGATGAATATATATCAAGCGGGCAGATGAGAACTTCCCTGCTGAAAAAAACTGCATATGCTGATTTGGTAGGTATTGAAGCTGGGATGCTGGTTTAAGCAGGTCTTTTGCTGGTTCATAAACCTGTAAAGAACCGGCATAAACCAGCATATGCTGGTTTTTATAAGGTTAGTCCAAGAAGCTACTATATTTGTCCCTAAATTATTGAAAAAAAAGTCTCGAAAGGGGGTGAGGGAGTCACTAATCTAGCTACAAAACAACTAAATTGGCAACACTGAATATTTTTGCCTACCTTTTTCACAGTAGAACTGGTTCTCTCTCCTTCAACAGAACAAAATAGGAGAGGTCGCCATCCAGTGGCCACAAGACGTATGGTTGCCCTGTACGACTATGACCCCAGAGAGAGCTCCCCAAATGTGGATGTTGAGGTATTAAACACACTTGTGAATATGTATTTATGCACTCTCAGGTTCTCAATCTGCTGAACACGCATGTCTGTAGAGTTGCTGATTATGTGCTTTCTGTGGCAGGCTGAACTGACTTTCTGTGCTGGCGATATCATTGCTGTTTTTGGGGATATAGACGAAGATGGCTTCTATTATGTAAGTCTCATTGCTGTGCTGACCGCTCGCGCTGCTTTATTCTGAGCCTGCAGCACTATTGTGTTTTGGATTTTGTCTTTTAGGGTGAGCTTAATGGACATCGGGGCTTGGTTCCATCCAATTTTCTCGAAGAAGTGCCTGATGACGTGGAGGTCTATCTGACGGACACTCCTTCACACCACGGTCAGGACGAGTCCAATCCGGTACCGGCACCGCGCCCAGAGACCAAACGGGTACACCATCGCCGTTCTCAGCGCTAGGCCCTGTGTCCATTCATCCTCCGTTTGAGTTTCGGTCCACTTGCCGTCTCTGTGTTTTTTTGTGCTTGTTTGTTTTTTCGTTATGTGACCGTGGTGGTGATTTCCAGTCCAACCTTTCTTGCTCTAGGAAAGGGAGAAGCAAAGCCCACTGCAAACAGAGCCTTTTTTGAGAGCATATAGAGAGACCGGTACGAACGTGACTCTATTAAGAAAGCAAATGTTCGTAGAGGGTCGCCAGAGGACTGTGGAAAAGGCCAAATTCAGTTCCTGCAACGGACTATGAATAAAGCATAAATCATTTTTGCACTGAAACACAAAACCCTACTTAAGTGAAGATGTTTGCATTAGTCAAAGTGCTTTGTGAAGCCCATAGGGTCTGTGGCTCGTGATTTGTGACCCTGTTAAAAGACTGATTTGGAAACTCACGTAGTTGACGCATGCCTGTTTTTTCCAGGACAGACCTGTAGCTTTTATATAAAAGTAAACTAAATTACCCCAAATGTTATATTTCTTTGAGGAGGCTTTGTTTCTTTTTTTTGTATATTGCATATTGTCAAAAAAACTCTATTTTTCAGATCATATGAACTAGCAGAACATATATTATACTCATTCCATCTCTTTCTGAGAGACTAAAATAATATCAATATGTAATTACAATAAATTGAAATAAATGAAAAACTGAAACAAATATGTATTTTTGCTAGTGGAAATTTAGTGATTACATATCTTTGTTTTTGTGTATGTGGTGTTGTTGTTTTTTTCTCCTCATAATTGATTTTTTTACAATGTTGCTGCATTCTAATTTCCCTTTTTCCCACCGGCTTTGCCAAAAAAGAAAGACAGCTGAGGAATATTGTTTATTTCCCGTCCTAGCAGACTTTTGTCCTGCTAGGTAAGTTAAGCAACTGGGGATACCAGTGATCAGTCTCATGCATGGGATTTTATATACAGCCTCTACACAGATTTTCAATGCATTTTTATGGCAAAATTATATAATTGGTATTTTCTACTATACTGCCTTTATATATATATATATATATATATAGCATTTAGTCGAATAACAATGATCTGTTGTCCTATAAACATACATTTTGTTTTAAATATATATATCTGCTTAAAGGAATAGTTCACCCACAAATGAAAATTTGCAGAAAATTTGTTTACTCACCCTCCATGTTGAACAATGTTGAAGAATTTGTTTCCTTTTTGTAACAGATTTGGAGAAAGTTTGCATAACTTATTCACCAATGGTCCCAATGAATGGGTCCCATCAAAATGAGAGCCCAAGCAGCTGATAATAACACACATTACAACTAATCCACATGATTAATGTCTTGTGAAGCGAAAGGTTGTGTATTTATAATGAACAATTTCATCCCTTTTGGCTAAAATACGAGTCCTCTATCCATAATATTGTTTCTTCAATGAAAGATCATCCTGTCTGAATCAGGAGAGAAATATGCACAGGTCAAGCACCATTTACATATGAAAACAGTCCTAAGTACTTCCAAATTTGATGTGAGAAGAAAAAGGAGGATAGATGTTTTCACTGAAAGAAGCGTATGGATTATGGTATCTTTGAGCCCAAGTGATGCTTTAAAGACAAACTGCCTAAGTGATGGATTTGTTTCTTACAAACATGCTGCGTTTTAAGTGGATTACTTGTGGATTATTGTGACGCTTTTATTAGCTGCTTGGACTGTCTTTCTGACTGCTCCCATTCACTGAGCTGTTCCTTTATTAATGTTTATTCAAATAATAATTTATTTTTCAAATTTACACATATATAAAAAACCTTTTCAGCTTAACATGCCAGTGCATTAGACTTGTATGGTATCTGCAGTTGGTTCCCGTGCTGTGTGAAATCCTTGTGCTATTAGATCTGTCTATTTGGATGCCATTTTGCATTATAAAATCCCCACACTCTTTGAGGTTTCTAACAATTCAAACACAAATTAATTGAAGGAATGTTTTTACATTTCATATCTATATTAGCAGGCAAGAAGAAATTTAATGAAACAGTCATGTTAATTCAGGAGCCAACCATATTATCTGCCTTTTCTCTAGAGATCCAATCTGTGAGTAGTAATATAGTTTTTGCTCTTGCTTTCTTGGCACTCTTCTAGTCTGAGATCATTTGTTTTGAACCCCAGAAGCTGGACTGTTATTGTGAAGAAGGCAGATAATAAGGTAAAATATAGTCTTGCTGTATAATATCCCACAATTTTCCCTTCCCGTGGATGTTTCATTAGGTGCCTGTGGAAAGTACAGTGCCATCTCCGGCCCCTGGAAGACCCGCCTCTCCCACTGTGCGTCCTTTGCTTCCCGTTGGCCCGGTCAGGCCGCTGAGTCCTGCCAGGGGTCCAAGAGACCTGGCATCTAAAAAGAAAAAAGGACTGCTCTCTAAGGGGAAGAAACTGTTAAAAAAGTTCTCAAAGTAAAAGTATGAGATTGATTTCAAATTCATATGGCTACAACAGCATACAGATTTCTTTCTCAAAAGGGAAACAACCAATCCCCAGTGTTTCAGAAAAGCCTATGGTGATTTTTTTTCTCTCTCTCACACACACACACACAAAATGTAAACAGCTCTCACATTAACATGCCACGTACATATTCAAAAAAAGATCTAGTATTCAGATGAAAAGGAATGACTTATATAAAGATGTCACTCACATGTCAGTGAGCTTGCTAATTGGCTGTCAGAATGAAAGCATCTATTCATACTGTGATGTAGAGGACAAAGAGATATTGTTAATACTTAAGGAATTCCTTCAATTATAATTTTCACATTTCTAATCAAAGTGCTGGATTTTGAATGAAATATTTAATCTAATAGATTTAAAGTTTGGTAGGGCACTTGGTGAATAAAACAGTTCAAAAAGCACTTTAAATATGGTCTGACATTGTCAGTCAAATTGCGGTAAATGATAGGGGAAAAAAAATGCCAGACCATATTAAGTGCATTAGTCCAAAACAAAAAGGACCACAATCAATACACAGAAAGATGCGCATGGTGCAAAGTGGCATAACTGACCAGAACAGTCTACAAGCAAATCCTTTTAAACATTTCTGTGGCCTTCATCTAAACTCAGTAAGTACAGTATATTACCTGCATCTGATGTCTACATGCATCAGTCTTTGCCAAGTATTTTCCCTTTTGCTTGCTCTGAAATCTCCCTTTCCTGCGTTTATCATGAGAATGACTCTGAAGTTATAAAAATACAATGGAAAGTTTCTGTGTTTGCCTTTCAATGCACAATTTGGTGTGTTTTGGTGAATGGCTCGTGTGTGTGAGTGTGTCTCCCCTCTGCATCCATGTTCGTGCAACCCCTTAAAACTAAAAAGGGACAAATGTTGTTATAAAATTTTGTGATAATGTGACGTGCTGCTAATTACAAGTTGTTTCCTGTTCCTTTCTAAAGTCAATAAGGGTGGTGTCGTCTTCATAAGAAGAAATATTTAAGCAAAGTCTTGGTGTCTCCTTAAATTTCACTTTCTAAGGGCCAGTTTACACAAAACGCATTTTTGTGAAAGGTGTTTACAGTTTTTTTCGAAGTAAACATGTGAAAGACTGACATTTGACACTTTCTCAGCATTCTTGTTTGTTTTTTAAAAGCAAAAGTAGTTTGACTACATCCACAGAAACACTGTGTTCTTTGCCATTCCATTTTAAACTCAAAAATGCGTTCTGTATAAACAGATTTTCATCCAAAAATGAAATTTCTCTCATCATTTAGGCAACTCACCGTAATGTCATTCCAAAACTGTATGCCTTTCTGTATTCTGTGGTACATAAAAGAAGATATTTTGAGAAATTTCTCTTACTCTCTCTCTTTAGTCCCTGCATACAATGGAAAACTGTTCCGATGCCAACATTCTTCAAAATAGGCCTATCTTCTTTTATGTTTTGCAGAAGAAAGAAGTCATACAGGTTTGAACGACACTTTCATTTTGGGGTGAACAGGCCTTTTAACAACGGTTTACACGAATGGGTCATGGCTGGTTATGAGAACATCATCTATAGGCCTAAATGACATATCCTTGCTGCTGTTATCATTGGCTGTTTTTCCTGAGGTCTTTGCTTGCTATTGTAGAATCAGTAGTCTCTTCACTGAGGACTTTATAATTCATATTCTCAGCTACCAAAATACAGGTTAAGTAATACCCTCAGGCAAAACTACCTATGATAGCTCAGTTGTCTCAAGCTATAATCTAGTAGTTTACATTAAGGGCAAAATCTCTCGCATTAACTTCAAACATCTTGCCCCAGCAACTGGAAATGCGAGATTGAGCCAACATTTGGTGGCATCTTACAATAATGTGGCCAGTTGGATTTAGATTGCACTCTTGAATGGTTTGATCCAGGGTAAATACTGTGTGTTTGATTTTTTTTTATATATATATATATATTTGAAAAATATTATAATAAAATTAAACTATATTTAAGCATTTTTGGGGTGAATGGAGTTGAAAATGGAGATGAAAAACATAGAGGGTTCTAAAAAAAAAAAAATAATAAATGGTTGGATAGCCAAAAAGGAATGTATGAAATGTTCAGCTGCCTGTATAGCTTGCAACATCATTTTGCCAAAAGAAAAATAAAAGAGATTACATATATTTTCATTTAACAGAAATATCTCTATTATTATCATAAATCTTAAGTGTTCGTTTGTGACTGGATGTTATAAGTGTTTTCATTTCTCCGTTACTCTTTTGTACACCATTTGTAGATAATTTCTAAATGTTTATACTTAATTTACAGATTTTCTGACTTTTTTAGTGCTTTAAGATTTAATATTCAACAGTGTGTGTTCTCCATGGTGTCTTCAAGAAAAGAAGGTCAAGTCTGCAAATTCTGTGCTTGCTCTGTGAATTAAAGAGAAAAAAGAACCTGTTGGTCTATATTAACTGATATGGACTGGACTATTGTGTGGCTGTGCATGTGTAGAACTGTGTAAAATATACATTTTCTATGAAAATAAATGTGATATTTTTCAAGATCAGACTTGAAATTTTCATGGCAAACCACATACATGCATGTCTCCCAACAGCGAACTCCACAATAAATATAGCCACAACCCAGTAGATGGCAGCAGTGACCTCAGTATCTTGGTACTTCTCACTTAAGGCATCATGGGTAAGGTGAGTAAATTAATATTTCTGTGATGTGGATGAAGGGTGCACTTTTCCCAGCTCTTGCATTTATCACATTTAATGATGAGTAGCATCATTGTAGATATTGTAGAGACTGCTGTGTCTTATAATGATCCTACTTTAAAAATAATAGAGCAGCACATTCTATTATAATTGTCTAGTTTATCCACTTTTGAGGTGTCATTCTGCCTTTTTTGCATCAGGCTGGTTACTCACACTAAAAATTCAAAGCGTTTCATAAAACAATATGATCAGTTAAAGGAATTGTAATAATAATGATAATAAACACTGTAAACGTATAGTTCATATGACTTGTCAAACAATCCCTTTGTGTAACATAAAATAAGCTAAAATTAGATCCAAATAATGTAACCAAATAATGTGTTGTGTTGCATTCGATCATGCATGTAAAGTAATCAAATAAGTAGCCTACTTTTATTATTATGATTATTAATATACTTGCGCAGAACATGTTGAAATGTATCTGTTGTTATATGGGCTGCAAAACTATTCTTTAAATATTTCTACTTTTGTATTCCATGGAAACCACTTTAAAGTTTGGAAACGACATGAGGGTAGGAAAATAATTAAATAACTATTTTATTTTTGGTGAACTGAATTGTTGTTATATGGCAAGCGCTGTATAACCATTCTTCAAACTGCTCTAATTTTGGGTTCCTTGAAAAAAAGCAACCACTATGAGGTCTGGAAACACGAGGGTGAAGAATAATGACAGAACTCTCATTTTAGGGTGAAGTTTCTCTTTAAAAAGTCTGCCGAGTGTGGAAATGCTTGAGCCTGCTGCAGAGGTTTCAGCAGAATAGGCTGCACCGAAATGCAAGAGGATGAAGTGTGGGCCAGCCCTGCCTACAGAAAAAGGAGGAGAGCGAGAAATGATTATGCTCGTATATCACCGTGCTAGGCTTCTCTTGCTCTTGGCTCGGCTCTCCTTCCATTCAGGAGTGAGCTGTAATGATCCCGGGGGGCCCTGGGCCAATGGATGTTTAAAATTCTCTCCGGCTTTGACCTCTCGATCAACGCCTTCTTTTAACAAGGGCCCTGAGCGGGGACACAGGCACCTATTCATCTTCCTGCTGCTTTTCGTGAATATTTCAGAGGCTGTAAAGCAGCTCCTTTTCAGAGAGCAGTGTCTTTCTGACCCCTGAATGACAGAGGTGTGTTCAATAGCAGGTAACTCATCGGATGGGTCAGGGCTGGACACAATGGTGCGCATTTGTCATCGTCTTCTTGAATATGTTTTGACTGAGACAGAAGAGTCTCCTTTTATGAACCACAGTGTCCATGCTAAGACTCCCTATTAATACTGAATACTAGTACACTGAAGCCCTGCTCGAGGCTGCTGTTAATGTTCACCACTTACTTCCATCATAGACTTTCAGCCCTACTTTGAAGAAAGACGCCTGCCTTGTTCCACCTAAGATCTGAGCAGGAATTTGCAAGGCTGACCTTTTCCAAAACTAAAACAACTTTCAGCAAATTTATAGTAATTGAAGCGAACCGAGCGCACGACCCCTACGCTTCCTGAGGGAAGGTGTAGAACGACATTGCGGGTTAGCAGTAACTTATCTCTCCATCCTGTAGGGAGCAGAGTGATATACATCCACGACACGCACTGCAGAGCGCATTCATTCATCACCTGCATAGAAATTCAGCTCACACTGAGCAAGAGCGCCTCTGCTCAACTTTATCCATAGATCAACGTCACAAAGGCTTTGACTGAGGCTCCCAGACTCTCCCTTACTACTTTTCCAAAGGGTTCCCACTGCTCCGATTGACGAATGCCTATGCCTTTGTTTGCTAAAAGTGATACATTTGTTGTTTTATGACTTCAGCTCTGACTTTGCCCTCCAACTTGGGTGATTTTTAACAATTGTGACTTTGTTAGCATAGCATTGACACTGTAAACAAAGTAACATACTTCTTCTAAAGGTGAAATAGCAGTTTTACTCAATTCAGCTCTCATTTTTGTAAAGTTAATAATATTGATATAAAAAGAGATGGATTTTTATCATGCAACACATTGGTGGTGACATTTCAGATTCTGATTTATGTGTGGAAGGTGATCTAATCATTTAGCAGCATGGAGTCATGATGCTGGTGAGATTGAGATACATGTGGTCACTGTGATATATTTCATTCTCTAAGTAGGTTTACTGTCATTCTGTGTTACTGTGGCAACTTATCACATGACGCTCATAAAGACAAAAAAGTGCAGCTGTTTCCAAGTGAAACCAAAATGGAAAAGGTTGTCAAAATGGGTCAAACTCGCTGGCGGGACAGTTTACTGACCGCCATTTCATATTATTGCTACTAAGCTGTTGTTCACCTTTGAGTATTACAGTTCACGGCATGGACTGTCACACTGCTAACATCTGGACATCTGAGCAGATGGGACTGAAAAGATAATGGTATGTAAACTGGGCCGAGGGGGAAAATTCATTTTCAAAAGCACTCCAGCAAAGGCATTGCAACTGGAGGAATCTAGTAGTAGCTGTTTGATTCAGATGAAATGCATAGCTGCATGTCAAGATTCACAAGCTAAACGTATAATATCCATTGCATAAGTTTTTATCTTTGCACGAGGACACTTACTTTTACAACTAGTCTGCTCTTATGCAGCGCTTGGTATGAGCGGTCCATTGATTTATTCTTTGCATTAAACGTTCGTACAGTGTGTGTCCTTGCAAAGAAATTTGTGGCGCTTATCAAAGAGCAGGACATTAAATCTTTCTTCATACAGGCGAAAGATGCCATCAAGCACTAAAGAGCAGCAAAGGTACAGGTCATATGTGTGTTCTGACTGACAGGAGATTGATGACGCTTCCTTTAGTAAGATCTTCTTTAGTCAGAAATCACAGTGTTTAGTGATTCACACTAACTCTGAATATAAAGTGAAAAGCTAAAGTATATCTCTTGGGGAATATATAACCTAGCGTGTCATAATGATGCATTGACTTCTACCAAAGATATTTCAATATGTGACTAAAGCTATATGAAAACTTCTATATGAAAAGTTGTCTCAAGGGCTATATATCAGTGACTATAAGGTTTTGAGTCAAACATCCAATTTCTTACAGCAGTGGCTTTGTATGTTAAATTTAACAAAACCTAGTTTGAAAGCCTTTATATATTTATAAACCTAGTTATACATACACAACGATTTAAAAAAAAAAACACTACAATGTGTTTTGTCAAAGACATCCGTTGTCAGTTCTATCTTTAAAATGCTGGTTTTCTCTGTTAACTGGCAATACTCCTGTGGCCAACCCAGTCTCATATAAAAACGTACCCTGACTACATTTGTCCAAAGTGCAAAACTTAGAGGGGTTACAATAAAGGCCCTTAAATTGTATGACTGTTACGTTTTTTGTCACGGTTTAGCCTCCCAACTGAATTAATTTGATATAAAATGTA
>JAUMHR010042213.1:0-10034 GCA_032361145.1 Enteromius fasciolatus | reverse complement strand
AGCAGACATATTTCATGTCTGCTCACTCACACGAGATTCCCTAAAAAGGTGTAGGGGAAATGACAATTTAATGCCTTCGAAAGACAAAAGAAAAAACTTCACAAAAACTTTATTCTAAAAATTTCATCAAAATTACACAACATTTTTCTTTATGAGAGTCATTTCAGGGGTGCAACAGAAACAAAAGCTTATGAGATCCAGCATTTGTGTAGCTAATTGTTATTTTGTTATGGGTAATTATGTTTACAGCCATTTATTTAAATGAATAGCTTACTGAAAAAAAATCCTACTAATACTACCCACTTTTTGGCGTGTTCGCACCGCATGAGCTAGAAATGATTTTAGTTCCAGGAAATCAGTTTTGGGATTTAATCGGTGCCGATTAATCGGCAAAACCGATATATCGGTCAACCTCTAGGAAACACGCTCACCCGCCATGACTTAAAACGCTGTGTAAAACATATGTTGTGTAGATACTTTATCAACTTATTTCTTTTCCAAACGGCATTTGCCTGAAGACTTCGTCTACAGTGTTTTCTGCTTCTGTGAGCCTCAATGACATAGCACTGCCAGTTGACTTTCCGTCTGTTCAATCGGGTGACGCATACGTCGGCATTCCATGTCCATTATTGTGAAACCAGCAACAAAACACAAACACAGCTTGGATCACGCTTGGAGGGCGTCCTCCGAATTCCAGTTGTTAGCGTTGTTATTCTTTGTTTTTTCTTGTTGAACGGCGCGCATAAATGACGTTGCTGTCGACTGGCTTACGTCATTTGTTAGTTCAGCTGGAGCGAATGCAACCCTTTCAAATGGTACTGGGAAATGGTTCACTTAAAATCATCAGTACTTTAATACTGTACATTTAGTTCTGGAACTAAAACGGTGCAAAAGGCCCTAATAAAAACAAAACAAGGATGGACTTCAGTCAGTAAAAACTATGTGATTATAAAAAGCAAACCCATCATCTATGCTGCCATTTCTGTTCATAATCCAAAAGTACAACCTCTGTTGTCCTCTCACAAAAATCCACCCAAATATTGGTTTAGAATTGTTTCAGACTCCTGATTCAGACGAGATGATATTTCATGGGAGAATATAATGTTATGCATAGAGGACTAGTAATTGTTTTAAGTCAAAACATCTTAATGAGTGAAAATGAATCTGTATTGGGGATTTTACCAGGATCCTTCACCAAACATATCTGGAACTGAGTCTTCTGCTCCACTGATGTTGGTCTGATTGTACTCTATGGGTCGTATGGTGACGCCTAAGCTCTTGCATCCTGTTCAGCTCATTTCTTGTAGATGTGAAGTCATAAACCAGAAAAGCAACAGCAGCCACGCTTACCAGAGCAGAAACAACCAATCGTATTACAGTTTCAGTAAAACCACAACAGTGGACTTGGTCTAAAACAAAAAAGAAAGACACTGAGTTAAAATATTGCATGTAGCTGTCTTTCAAACAGACTCAGATGTACGTGTAATGCTAACGTTCAAAAGCAACCGTTTTCAAATCTCCCAGCATATTAAAACTGTTTTAGTCATATATGTGAACATTACACAATATTAATCAAAACTCTCTAAATTTGTGTGAAAAGGAATAAAATGAGTTTTACTGACTCTAGTCTTTATTTCTTTTGGAAACTGCAGCGATATGTGCTTATTGGTACGTGTTTCTTGCCTTGCTAAAAAGTGCACCCATGAGACAGCAAATAACATTAGCTAGGATTATTCAGTATAAGCAATTCTGGACTCTTTTAAGCGATTTGGCAACATCTTTAATCTCATCCAATGTAATGATTTAATCTAGTAACTCTCTTATAATCTGTGCATTATATTATGTCACATTATGTCATTTCTTCTAGATTGTTTTTTCTTTCGCTTTGCACTAATGTTTTTTTGGTGCAACATGGTACACCACACCCACACATTACTCTTTAGACACCCACTTTATGCCTCTGATGCTCATCTGTGGTCTGTTCTTTGTTCCAGTAAAATAAAAAAAAAAAAGAAGCAATTTCACCACACCCTCATGTGCACAAACTTTTTTCTGTGAAAGCATGAAATGTAAACCTTGAATGCAACCGAAGGCACTTTGCATAAAAGATTCTGTTGAATGCATACACATTAAAGTTACAACATGCTGCAGGTTTATTGGGTTTATGTGGTTGATTATTTCACACCCATCTGCAGTAACATGACACAACACCTACAGTATAAAGATGTACTTTATTGGTATTGTGTTTGGTCACAACTGCACAAATGTGACCTTTGTCTTTAAGACACTATGAACTAACACTGGATTTCAGAATCCAATCAACTTAACACATTTAAAAGAGTTCTGTACCCATATTAACATAATAAGTCACCTACATGAACTTGGCTGAGGGAGTTCAGTGATGCTGGTATCTTCTGTCGGGTTGACGGTTAAATTGGACGACGCAAAATATGAGCTCGTTGAACTTTCTGGTGATGTAGAACTTTGTGGAGTCTCTGAAAACGAGATGTTACAGTGATATTAGTTCCATCAAACAGAGTTCTGATATTTATTTACGAGAGATTCATATTTTAAATAGAATTTAGAAACTCACACAGGTTTGGAACAATTTGTATTAAAAATTAAAAATTAAATTTTTAAATAATAATAAATAATTTTTGTTTTTGGGTAAATGATCCCTTTAATACAGTAAAAAAAAAAAAAAACTATTTTGAGTGACAAGACAACAATCTATTAAGAACTCACCAGAGACTGTAAGTTTGAAACTAACGTAGCTGGTCTCACTGCTGAAAACTATTACTTTATAAAGTCCAGAGTCTGTGGTTCTGGTGTTGCTGATGGACAGAGATCCAGTCTGATCCAGTCGTAGTCTGTCTCTGAATCTCCCACCAGGACCATCATATGTGGAGTTGGTTTGTGTCAGCCTGCCCATTTCAGCAATTCGAGTGTTTCCGAACATCCACTGTATTAACAGATATTTCTGTATTTCATTAGCATCAGCGTGAAGAGTGACAGAATCTCCCTCCATCACTGATATTGTCCTCACTTCTTCTGTCACATCTAGGAAACAAACAGGAACATTTTTGTAAAGATGCCCATAAACTTTATGTTGATTATTAACCTAAATCTGTATTATGCAGAAGTTTTCTTTGTGCAAACAATGGCTTGTTGAATGGAAGTTCCTGAATTCCTGAATTCTTATGCCATTCTGTGGATCAGCATTTAAAAAAAAAAAAAAGAAAGAAAGAAAATTTTTTTTTTTTTGTAATTCCTTCCACTAAAAAAATTGTGAAATAATTAATACTAAAATACATGTATTGTAATGGCATTTTATTAATGAAAATAAGTAAAAACACGTAAAACTTACCAACCAGACGGCATAAGCACACACATAACAAAATAAAAGCGTTAACCATATTCATTAGTGGCTCTTTGTCATTCACTAAAAATCCCATCACGTCCTTGACATGTACTGTGCGCTGTTCTGTTGACTGCACCGTGGCTGCGTTCCAATTCTTAAAGTCCCTGTGCGGTTTCTACAGTGTTCTGTAGTCTTTGAGCATTTGAACGGAAGTTCATCTCATTTTCGTTTATACAACGAGGTTAAGAAAACAGATAGCTGCGGACAGAACAGCTGATAGAGGAAACGCCCACAACGGGGTGCCACACTGCTAAGTGTACAGTACATATCCTTGAAGGAAGTAGCCTGCTGGGACGTCTATACGTCTTATATCGCCGAGAAAAGTCGTAATTCCCAGCTGGTTTAACCGACCCTCCGTTAGAATTTGGTGTTTTTGTTATACTGTTTTGATTCATTTATTATTTTTTATCAATTTAGGTCGTGACGACAAACACAATTCAACATACAACAAAAATATAAAAGAATCTCATTGATCGTCTTTAATAAATTCGGATTCTTCACCGCTCAACAAAAACAGGAGAATGTTATTGCTCTCTCTATTATTATTATTATTATTAATGGCTGGTAAGTTTTTGGAAGTTTAGAACACTTTCTACTTTCACTTTCAGTTTTTCGTTTTAGATCAATAACACCAAAATGCATCTGCTATTTGTTGTTGTTTTTTGTTTTTGATATTTCTAAAATTTGTTAATTTACGTTGTCAAACCAATGTAACTTCCAATGCATTTTGCCCCTGGGATCATTTTGATGACAAAGATCGACCCTAAATGCAAAATCTAATTTAAATCTCTTTGGTTTGGAGACTTTTGTTTTTGCAACTTTAGGAATCTTATATATGCACTAACAGCTGTACAGCTTTCGTTCGGCAAATAAAAGCAGTAGCCTATTAAAAATAAATAAACAAAAAAATTAAAATGAAAAAAAAAATAATAATTACTTTTTATGTCATATTTGAGTGTTAAATAGGCAAATAAAAGCCTGTTAATTTTTATTTTCATAGTCCTCCTGTTTTCATAGACTGTTGCCTGATTTCAAGCAGAGCATCTTGTATCTTCATGGATGGTATTGTTTGGATGTGTTATCAGGTTCATTTGTTTGCTTAAGTTAGTGTTGTGTCATTTTCTGTTTGTTTGTGTAGGTACGTCAGCTGCAGAGACAAGTAAAAGTGCGAATATGTCTGTGACAGAGGGGGATGCCATCACTCTACAATCTGATCTTTCAGAAATATTGAATGATGACACAATACTATGGATGTTTGGACATAATGATGCTCTCATATCTCAAATCCGAAGAACGGGTGACCTGACCTCATTTTTGGTCACAGAGGATGTGGGATTCAGAGGCAGACTGCAGGTGGATCAAAACACTGGCTCTCTCACCATCAGAAACACAAGAAAGAGACACTCTGGACAATATAAACTATCCATCTCTAGAGAAAAGAACACTGTCAAGACATTTCATGTTACTGTCTTTGGTAAGTCTTCCATTGATAAACCAGTTTCTAAACTATTTATTAAATGACAATTACCAGATTTTACACCGTAACAATAACCAATTTGATTGTCCAATTAAAATGCATGGGATTGTTGGCCAATCAGAGTTCACCTTGCTTCTCAGATCAATGAGCTAACATCACATGACCCCTTTAAAAAGTTATCCACCATTGTTTTTTTTCATCAAGACTGTTCATAACTTTTTAAAATTCAGCTATGAGAAGGTAGAATGGTCATATTGTATTGGAAAGGTAAGACTGACTACCCCTTGGCAACTGCTAGATGTTTAAACTAGTTTTATAAAACACTGTCTAACCAAGGTGGCCAAGTTTATGCAACTGACTCCATTTCTTCATAATGGTTGTCCTTCAGAATTTCTATTCTGATTCATTGTAAAACATTGTATTATTGTACTTCTCATTTTCTAGTTGTGGTTGGTAAGATGGATGGAGTCAACTCAGTGTCACTGTCAGTGATGAAGGGAGATCCGGTCACTCTACATACTGATTCTAAAATACACCAAGATGCTCTGATGTTGTCGAGATTTGGAGATAAAGGCATCCTCCTGGCTAAAATTGATGTTGAGACCAATGAGACCGTAGTAAACAATGCTGATGTGGGATTCAGAGATCGGCTCCAGGTGGATCAGACTGGATCTCTGACCATCAGGAACACCAGAACCACAGACTCCGGACTTTATGAACTACAGATCAAAGGCAGTGAGAGCTTGCAGAGATTCCTGGTTTCTGTAAGTGGTGAGTAGCGCTATTCTAATTATAAAATCACACAGAATATGAAACAAGTTCAGATAATCACATTGACATTACCTTTCACTGTTTCTCTTTATATCTTTCCCAGATGCAGTCATTTCTTCAGGTGCTGTAGCTGGAATAGTTGTCAGTGTTATTGTTTCTTTTCTGCTGATCCCGATTGCCTTTGTGATTTACTATCACCGCAGGATTAAAAAATTAAAAAGGAAAATAGGTAAGTATCATATGCTTAACCATCACCTACATTTCTATCATTTTATCAATAAGCGATAAGTTATATGAATATAAAAGGATATACAATGCAACTGACCGAAACATGCAGGTAAATAACTATTTTCGTAACAGCATAGCATTTAAAAATAGTTTAATACCTCTAAATCTCTGTACAGTATAGGAGAAACATGGCAAGCAGATAAATACAATCATTTATTTCTTGCAAAAATGTCAAAAGCAGTACCAAAAGTACTATGTTTTGCAGCCACAGTCATCTCTAGCGGATTAAAGGTTAGTGTAAAGTGCAAAGCAGAATATGTTGTTAATCGCTGAAAATATTATCCTGATTATTTTCCCGATCTCGATTGAACTTGTGAAGAATACTCTCCTGAAACACAACATGTCGCAGGCTGTCAACATTAAGTAACTGTATCAGAAATGTTATTTATTTTAAGGGTTTAAAATTAAGTCTTTTTGAACATTATAAAGGCCTATTTTTGGATATGAGCTGGCAGCAGAAATCACACAGAACAGAGTAAAATGTTAGAATTTCATATTAAGTAAACAGTTTAATAATGCAGTTGGAAAAGAAGATAATTGATATGACAACTAAAAAAACACCCAAAAATAATTCAATTAATGCCGCAATTTCATTATTCTTTTCATTATAATTTTAATGATTCCAATTCTTGTCGATTCTAATAAGGTAAAATGTCAAGTGAAATCTCCTAAAGTCATAACAACTACAATCGCCTACATTTTTTATTTAATGCCAATGTTTTGACATGCTGCGGCATGTTTCACATTTCTCGCTTTGAAGACTTAAAATATAGCATGAGTCATATGGACCTGGATGGTGGTGTGATTGTGTGAATAAACAGTAACTGATATTTCCACCTCTGATCTGATATCTTCATGTTTCTGTGTGTTTTGGTGACAGTCGAAGAAAAGAAAGAGGCAGTGACGGAGGGAGAATCTCTCACTCTACACGCTGGTCTTACTGAAACACAGGGATATGCTGCAATAAAATGGTGCTATGAAACTGATGACAATCTCATAGCTGAAATGGAAAGAGGAACCAGAAGGACACATGATGGTGCTGATGGAAGATTCAGGAGCAAACTGAAGCTGCACGAGAATGGAGATCTCACTATCAGTAACGTCAGGACCATTCACTCTGGACTCTATACACTCAGCAGAGGCAGGAAAAACAACTACAAGAAATACATTGTTACCATTAATGGTAAGTACTAAGTCATTGCGTGATCTGATGACCTGGAATTAATTCATTCTCAAAGTGCTCAAATGGTTATCACTTTTAGATTTCAGGTACTTTCAATTCTAAATAGCACCACGTTATGAGAATAAAGTGTACAATTAGGAGATTGAAGTCTGAACATTGCTTGATTATGGCTGTCTAGCAAGTTTAATTTGAATATATTCTAAAAAAAATATCACTTTAATTTTGTATATTGTTACATTTACATTGCTAAAACACCTTTATTAGTCTGGTTTAAAAAAAATGGCAGGCAAAATACTTTCAGTCACTGATACTCTGTTTCTGTGTGCTGTTGTGTCACCAAGTGAAGAAACTGTCAGTGACGGAAGGAGGTTCTGTCCATCTCCAGACTAAGGCTACAATACAGAGCAATGATCTGATACTGTGGACGCTTGGACCTGAAAATATTCTCGTTGTTAAAAAAGATCCAGGAACAACTACTGTTAGTGAGAAATTCACAGGCAGACTTAGGTTGGGCAAGAGGACTGCATCTCTGACCATCACAAACATCACAAATACAGACTCTGGACATTTTAAACTGCAGATCATCAACGATAAAAAGACAACATTCAGGAGGATCACTGTGACTGTCACCGGTGAGTAAAATCTATATATTGTATACAACTGTTCTGTGTTTTGGAACTCGTGTCATCCTTAAAAATGTACTCGACCTCAAAATTAAAATGTTGTCATTAATAACAAAATATTCATTTTGGAATGGAGTTACGTTTTAAGATTCATCTTTAAGCAGATGTGTATAGCAAAACCGCTTCTTTCTCTCATTTTGCTTTCTATGATTATCTCTTGTGTTTTTTGATTAAGGTTCCACGGGAAACCAAGTGAGTGATTTAGAGACTGCAGTAATGCTGCTGTCAGATGATGTGGATGAAGGGAATCAGCAGGAAGAGACATTGCCACTTTAATCTTGTCATTTTACATCAACACAGTATTTGTTACTGTAAAGACACAATCTGAATCGTAAAAGGTGCTTACAGCCCTAATGTTAAGTGTGACCAAACGATAAAGAATCAAAATAACAGCATGTTTACAGTGATGCCATTGAAGAACCTTTTTTTGTATTCTTCAAAAACAGGGCACAGTTCTTAAAAGAACTAATTTTAATTAACGTGAGAACTTTTAAAACCTTGTTTTTCCACAACAGATAACTTTCTGTGGAACGGAATGGTTTCGTGGTAGTTAAAGGCTCGTCGTGGAATGGCTATAAATTAAAAGGTTCTCAACAGCCTTTACTTTGTGTAAGAAACATTGTTTGATATTTTGGAAATAATTCTTTAAAATCAAGATGGTGCAAAAATAGTCTGAACAAAAATGGAAAAAAAAATATTCACTGAAAATTAATTTATAGATTTTTCAGGAGTGATGTACATTACAATGAGAGTGTTGATCTTTATTATTATTATTTACTTATAAATATTAAGATACTTATTTTAAGTATTTATTCTTATTCTGTTACTGTAAATCCGTTACTTTTAAAAGCAATGTATTACAATATTGTATTATTCCCTAAAACATCACTAATTATGTTACAAGTTACATACCTTAGACACTAATAATGTGGAGGTTTTCATTGCTGATGAAATTTATGTATTTATTATTATTATTAATTCTTCATCTTATAAATGTGATTTTTGGTAAATATATCAAGGATCGCTCTTTAAAGGATGTCGGTTATATTATAAATTATATTTTATTACATGTATAAATGTTAGATTACACAGGGCAACCTTTTTTGGTGCTTGAAAAAAATATTGAAATGTATGTAAATGTGATGTAAAAATCTAAAACTAATAAAGCAAAAATATTGATATATGCTTTCTTCTTGAACATTTTTACATAATAAACACTAAAATCAAAATTAATGATGCTAAGTATATTTTTAATAAAAGAACTGCTTTGTAATATCTTATGGAAATGTATTTGTCTGTATGTACCCGCCCTTTTTTCTTCTTCTTTCCTTTTCTTTGTCCCTTCTTGTTGAGGCATGTGATTTATTTCTCACGTTTATAGTGCGTAAGGCACTGTACATGCTAAAACACCTTAGACCCTGCCCTAACCTGCTCAAGTAGTAATCATTTTATTTGTGCAGGTCTTAAAGTGGGATATTAAAAGCCCTAATGTGGCTGCTGTTATAACTGTTACAGCAACTAAACAAAATGTAATGGCAAAAGCTCAAGAGACTACTAAAGTAAACACTTAACACTAAAAATAGTGATTTTCTTTCTTGGTGATTCTGCTTGTTAACATCAGGTGTCTTCAATAATGGTCAGTCGTCACTCAATCAAGCTCTTAATTATCTTAATTAATCGTTATGTTTAACACTGCTTTATTTCAGTTGATTTTCTCCAAGGCTGAAGCCAGTTGTTCTTGAGTTTTTCTTTTCTTTCAGTGATGAAATTGTACTGGAAAGGGATCAATAATCACGATTAAATAGGCGCTCAGGACTGGATTAAAATCTGTATATATCTGTATATCTCTGTCATGGAGGTGCATGCACAAACTCACAAATTAATTATTCTTGTTCCATGAATGTTGTCTCAGATCAAACATAGATGCAATGTCTCCTCACTGTAGTTTTTGTCATAGGACAATGTTGTGAAGCAACGATCTTCTAATACATTTGATTTGGTATCATAACACTTAAGTCTGACAAAGACTGAGAAGATAAAATTAACATCTCCTGCCTCCTGCTTTTCTCCTGTCCATCATAAACACAATATAATCTAGGCCTGAATAACTACTAGTGAAGACAAACAGTACTTCATGGCCCGGTTTCACAAACGGGGCTTAGCTTAAGCCAGGACTAGGCATTAGTTTAATTAAGATATTTAAGCAACTTT
>JAUMHR010042212.1:0-10037 GCA_032361145.1 Enteromius fasciolatus | reverse complement strand
CTTCAGTTCATAGAATGAGTAAAGGCAGGTGAGCGAATACTTTTGGTAATATAGTGTATATATATATATATATAAAAGTGTTTATTTTAAGGTGTCCTTGTTACATGTTACATGTACTTACTATTATAATAACAATAAGTTATGCATAATTAAATGTAAGTAACCTTAAACCAAACCCTAATTCTAACCCTAACCATATAATAAGTGCATGTAGTTAATTAATATTACCCAGTACTTAAATGCATAATTACACTTTAGCAATAAAAATCTGTTTAAAATAATGTTTTTATGTTTAGTCTGACTTGCAAAGAACAGTGTGCTAAAATAATTGTATGGGCAGGCTATTTAATAACGTTCAGTTAAATAATTTTTTGAATCAATGGCTCCGCTCTCTTTTTAGATGCAATATGGGACACCGATATCCAGCTAAACTCATCCATTTGCGGTGTGCCTTGTTTTGTGTGACATTTTGTGAGGTGTGGGGTGAATGTAAGTGTTATCCTGCCATGTGAGAGTGAGAGTGAACATTTCTCCAGGTCTCACTGTAATCCTTCACGTTTCCAATAGTGATAAAAACCATTCTCATTTCCTCTCCATTTCTCTCCCTTTCTGTCCTGTTACCCGAACACAGTTTTTCGCATATGTACACACACATGCATACTCTCTCCCTGCCCCCTGTTGCTCTGTTATAATATATTTGACTGGACATTCCCTTGAGGAATTCCTGGTGCTCTGTGAACCAGAGTCACAGCAGTATGATCTCACACACACACACACACACCGGAGAGCGCTCATTAATCACTGTTCAGTGACGGTGTACGTTTGTGTGTGTGTGCGAGTGATTTTTGGCTGGCTTACTGTGGTTGTTTCTATGGAATGTGGTAAGATGTGGCTTGCAAGGATATGATCGGGAACCAAGCAATATTCAATTCCCGTTCTTGCACAATTTGCACTTCTCATTTGTGTTGTGATGAAACACAGCTATTAAATCTATAACGTGAAACAAAGCGCGACTAATGTAGTCCGATTCCCCTATGAATGAGCTGGTTCACATTTAGTGAATTAAAAACGTAAAGCACTGAGAGTAAAAGTCTAATTTCCAAACACATGACTCTCTTGAGCCTGTTTAGGGAGTAAAAACCAAACCGCATAAGCAGTGTAATCTGATTTTTAAACAGAATCACTCTTATGAGCCAGTGTTTTGGGCCATTATAGATCGAATGAATTGGAATGAGTGTGAACAAATTAATTAATACATTAGTTTTATGAGTCAAACATATACAGTACAGCACAATCAGTGTAATCTGACTTGCACATTAATTACTTTTAGGAACCAGTTCTTTTTAGTGAATCAGAACCATAACATACCATCAGTACAGTCTGATTCACAAAAGAATGATTCTAATGAATCGACTGTTTGCAATGAATCAAAAATGTGAATCACAACCAGTGTAGTCCCGTTACAGAATGAGTGACTCGGCTGTAAATTAATAGTTATTTTTAGTGACTTAAACATACAGCTTATCAATACTGTAAATATAACTGTTTTTTTTTACTATTAAATTAACCTAAGATGCTGATATGGCGTTATATAATATATAATACTATTACAGCTACTGTAACGTAGGCTTTTTTTTCTTTTAAATATTATTTAAAAATTGAGATTTTAAAGTTTCATTATTTATTTTTCAATTATTAACGAATTGAATATTTGACCATACTTTCTTCTTTTTTTTCGTTTAACTGTTAATATTCGTTTAATTTGTTTGACCATTTATGTCGGCACCACAAAGTACTGTATGACGAATCCAAAGCCGGATCAGATTGGCGTCCAAAGCAAAAAACTATTTCAGATGCGTTTGCCAGAGTGACGCCTTACGAGAAAGGCTCTAAGCGACATAAAGATGTCACTGATGCTATTACATTTCACCTTGCGAACGACATGGTACAAATAAACACGTTCACCAAGCAGGGTTTTACAAACATGAACTGCTCGCTTGACAAGCATTGTGTTATGCCGTCACACACTTATTTTTCACGAATTGCCATCCCAGAGCTGTACAACAAATGCAAGGCACAAGTGGAAACCGTTCAAAACACCTGAACATAAATACATTTGTACACATCGCAATATATATTGCAGGAAATAAATATATCGCAATATAATTTTTTCCCCAATATCGTGCAGCCCTAAGTGTATGTTCAATTTATCTAGTATTTAGTATGTGAATTTGTAATAAATAAATGATTTACAATGAATAATTAAATCAGTTTTTCATGTTTTGTTCTGAATCCTAAGGGGGAAATAAAATACGCGCTTATAGTTTTTATAATTGTCAGCATTTTGCTTTGTTTACTGGTATTTTACATATTTGATATTTCTAAAGGCAACCTTATTTTTTATATGTTAATAGTTATATAATCATAACAATATTTACTGTATTTACAGTAAATTTACAGTAAATAAACAACGTTTGCCTAGATGAGACTAGTTTTATGGAAATTATGGTTTCGCGGAAAATAGTTTTAAATCATTTTAGCAATTAACAGTTAATTGTGATTTACGTAGGTCATATAAAAGATTTTAAAATAGAACATTCAATCTGTTTTGTGCGTATTTATTACGGTGTTTTGTCATTCCTGTTTTACTGTTTTTACTTTTATAAGTTTCTATTGTCGTTAGGATGCCATCTTGGAAGTCAGCAAAGAGGCTCACTAGGGTTGTGCGCGGAATTTGATGCACCGCTGTAACTTGTTCTGCTCTTTTACACTGACATGAATGACGTTCTAAAGTGTATGTGCGTGTGTATGTAGAGTCCGTTGAGGGTTTTAAGTGTGCACCTGCTTCAAGATTATGCCCCCCTGGGTCTTACAGGACAGGAAGTATGTGCGAGAGTGTGTGTGTATAAGAGACAGAATTGTTAAGACAGGAAGTGAAGGGCTTTGCTGGGTCTGTCTCCACTCTTCCACGATTAAAAGCACAAGTTCCAGGTGCTACTGACAAAAAGGCCTCACGGAGTACAGAGGAACTTCCGGAAGATCACTCACACCTCTGAGTTGTAGGTGTCTGCCGCCCGTAGGCTACAGTGTGTGACCCCCAGACCGGTCCCAGTCCACGACCTCTCCTACTGAGCCGTTGTGTTAAAATAGAAGATGAATGACTCGACGTCGCTCGTTCACAATCGTGCGACTCTTATAATGGCATTCCTCAAGTATGGAGTCTTGAAAACACACACGCGGTGTTTTAACAAGCCTGACAGCGCTGTCAGGAGAGCTTTGTGGTTAAAGTGGTGATGTTTTTGTTGATCACAGGTGGTTAAGCTGGAGGCTTTTCTGTCCTCTTCTTGTTCTGTGTCTCTCTCGCTCTTTCTCTCCCTCCGTGTAAGCTCTTAATAACAGGGCAGTAATGTTGTAGTCTGGTATTAGGGGGGCTGCAGTTATGTCAGGTGTTAGTTGGAGCTGCTTCGAGGAGGGTGCAGAATATTCACGAGTTGTCTTTTTGTCGGTTTGTTGAACCTTTCCCATCTTGCGTTTTCTCAGAGGGACTTTCCAACTGGGTTTTTCAGACCAGTAAAACTAATAGGATGTTCGGTTTATGAGGTCTGAGTGTTTTTGAAACATGGCCATTGCTACAAAACTCAGATAATGAATTGCCGACACAACTGGATAGAGTTGGTCTTCCTCATATGTTCTGCTTTTATTGTTGTTTTCCACAATTTTGTATAAAATTGTAAGAAATATATTTTTGGTAAATGTTGTACATTTAAAGCTTCACACTTTGTTTTTACTGCTAAAATAAAAATGGTTAGCATTAAAAACCATGTTGCACTACCAGATTTCCATTTTTCATGTTTTAATTTATTTTATATTTAATTTTATTTTATTTAAATACTATAAAACTTAATTTCTAATTACTAGTTTTTTTGGCAACTTGAAAACACTTATATTTTGATATGGAAATGTATTTCTTGTTCCTATTTTTATTTTTTATTTGATTTTAATACTATAAAACTTTATTACTATTTAATACTTTTTTGGCAACTTGCAAACACATATTTTCTTGTAAATATGTAAATGTATCTGTTTACATATTTGTTTTATTTTTATTGTATTTATTTTTTTCAAATGAAATCCAAAGCATAAAACCTGATGTTACTTTTAAATGAAATTCAATTCAAATTTAATATTTAAATTTTCATTTAATTTAATTAGGGTTTTTTTTACATTACACTTATATTAAATTTATTATTCTGGTGGCTTGCAATCACTTATATTTCCTTGTGGATCTAGTTATTGTTTCAGTCAATTAAATTATTTATTATTTAGTTGTATTATTGTATTTTTTATATGTTTTAATTTATTTTATTTTAATGGCATTAAATTGAAGCCTAAATCTAAGACTAACTTTTAAACTATTGAATAATACTACTCTTTTGGCAAGCACTTATTTTTCTGTTTCAGAAGTGCAAATTTAGTTCTTGTTCATATTTTATTGGCCAATGATCAATGTTTATTTTGATGCATTGCTTCAATATGATGAATGGATCAGCTAAAGATGAGTGTTGTCCACATCACAGACTTCCAGTGATCTCTGGAACGTGTGCCCTATTGTATTGGCACAATATTTAATAATAATAGCTTTTTTTCCGAAGTCTTAAATTCTCAGTAAACGCTTCAATGTGCACCCTTCAGAATTACAATAATAGTCCAGCGTGTTCATCTGTTGTGAATCTTGACTGCTTAGTTCATTATACATCGCTCTGATGTAGACATTGATATTGTGTGCCGTTCGGCCATTTCTGCATCATGATTACGCTTGTGGTTTAAATGAGAACTGACCGAAAGAAACAAGCCAGAATGATGATTTTAATGGATAATAGATTGTGTTTCAGACATGCATTTGAGAAGCGGATCAGAACCAGACCTCCAGAGCTCCAGGCGGTCTCTTAACATCTGCTGAAATGTCTTACGTCAGAAAGAGCCTGTTGCCTTGCGGAGTTTGTGCAGAGTTTGAGGCATCATCATTGCTCGGTTAACTTCACAGGACATAAATACCCTTAAACACTGAAAGATTCCCGACTCTGAACGTTGGTTCCTAAATCCAGTTATTTATTTCAGGCTTTGGTCTTTTGGTTTGCTGTTTATCCACACAACCTGCTGTTTTTAGTTGATTGGTGTGAGGTGTCCTGTGCAAAGTTATGAACTGATTACGACCTCATAAAAAATGTTCTTCGCTTTGTGTTTGATATGGGAACCATGTGTATTGGTTCTCATGACTCTTTCTCTTGTTTGCAGGTTCCCTCTCTACCCCAGAGGAGAGCGTTTCCAGTTTGAATACGGTGTCTACTTGCTCAACAAAAACATCGCCCAGGTAAGAATCTCAGCATGTCCCGTTATTCAAAACAAGATGGCCGACTGATTACACAGGGTGTGTCCGAAACAGAAGGGTTGGATGTTGCCCAGTTAGTCACTGGTTTTTTAAAGAAAAATAGACTGGACTCCTCAAACTGGGGTCAGGGAACTTCAAGGAGGCCTCAAGCAGCTTCTACAAATTCTCAGAAAATTTTAATTGAAAAAATGAATATGTAATATTTTATGTAATATGTCATATTTTACATGTTTTTTAAATATAATTGAAAAATTGTCTAATTTTATTTTTAATTAATTTATACATTTTTTTACTTTTTAAATATACATTACCAATCAAAAGTTTGAATTTGGTCAAATTGTTTTTATTGTAAGTTTGTATTTATTTGATCAAAAATACAGTAAAAGCAATAATAGTCCATCATTATATTTAAAAAATGGTATTTATTAGATTTATCTATTTAATGGTGCAGTTTTTTTGTTTTTTTTACCTGTCTTTACAGTGTCACATTATTTTTTACATTCATTTAAACACGCTAAATTTGTGATCTAGACATTTCATCAATGTGTAAAACCGTTTTAAATGTCTTTACACTTTTGTGTAATTTAAGGCATCCTTGGTTCTTGATTAATTTGGTTTTAAATTACATGTAAAAAAAAAAAAAATATATATATATATATATAGTCAGTTTTTATTATTTAAAACTGAGAACTAATAAATTAAATCGTAAAAAAAAGGTGATTTGGTGAGGAAGGATCTCATCATTTATTTGATGGCCTTATTGTAGAGGTTGAAAAAACCCTGAATTAGACTTCTATGATGAGACATTGGTCTCTAAGTTTTCACAGCTGAACTTCTAGAACTGATGACAGTACTTTGTGGAATCACTTGCATTAACGTCATACAAAATGACTCTCATGAGCCATCGGTCAAATCCAATTCCAATTTTCAGCATTGGCCACAATTATACAGCTTGAATTTAATCAGTTTGCCTGGCTAAGTGCAATATTAACACGCCTCCGTGACTCTGGGAGTGGAATCCAAGCCTCCTGCGCTCCAGCTGTTGCCCCAACTTAAGGAAGAGATGAAAAATCCAGAATAGACTGCACGGAGGTCGACCGAATCGCTCCATCTCTGACCCAAGCGAGCTGCAAGAACAAAACCGTAGCTGTGCGCATGGTATGAAGTGATATGTAAGCTTAGCCAATTCTGAGGGGAAAACTTATATATCTGTCATGTTTGATCTATGCCTCCATTTGTAGTCTGACTGCAAGATGCCCTCCGCAGCTTGTTCTTCATACTGCCTGTCGTCCACCATTTCCATTCCACGTCCGCTTAATCAGAACGAATGTAATGCTTTGCACCTTTGCCAGAAATCTTCATTAACCTTGTCAGTGTTTCTCTGTAGGGCAAGTTAATGGAGCTTATCTCGGTACGTTGACCGCGTTCGAGCGGTTTTTAAGCTCATTGTTTGTGAAGCCTCTCACCCGGAGTCAAGACGATCCATATGAGCTCAGTGAACTCAACATTTTGAAGCGTTTGAGTCAGTTGAACTCTACCGATTGGGCTTTTAATGTTAGTTAGCATGGCTACGTAGCAAAACAGATGAGCTGTAACCCATTTCGTGTTTGGGCCTCTGTGTCCGTTCGCACATGTGTTCCAGTTTGGGAGAGGAACTGTCCGGAGAATGCATGACGCGTTGCCTTTGAGTCACGCTACTTGTAATTTCCTCTTCTTTTAGCCGTTTCGATCCCAACGGCAAGACCCGCTTTACATATTCCGTTCCCGATACGCTCCCCTTCGCTAATCCAAATAGGACTAAGCTGCTTCGCCGACCCCTGAATATTATAAAATTGACCTTGGCTTTTCCTACCTAATGTGATTTGCGGATGACTAGAAAGTGAAATGCTGTTTGTTATTTTGTTTTTGTGGTCTTTGCCTCCATCGCTCTCGATTCTAATGCGTTCCGTTCGTTAGCCGTAGCCGCGGTGGCTCTGTGTGTCCGGCTGCTGAGACTAAGCAGAGATCGGGTTTCACAGCGGCGCTCTTGTTCTGGAATGGAGGAGATTAAACGTCTATCTTTTATTAAATTGTGTGTGTTTGAAAACGATCCAAGCAGGCAGGAGGGAGAAAGAAAGGAGGGGTGTTTTAGTTGCTTTGAAGCAGCTCGCTGAATGGATGTTGTTTTTATTTAGTCCTCGTGTCATGGGAGGAAGAGAGAAGAATGTCAGGTGGCCAGCGGGGTTTCGCCTGGGCACTTTTGTTTTTGATAGATGAGTTGAGAACATAGCGATAAAACCTTTTTTTATTTTCTGTTTGGTTTTCTTTTGCACTTTCGCAACAAGAGACGAGTCAGCTAGTTGCTTTTGTTTTCAGTTTTGCTTTAAAAGGAATCATTTTTAGATGTTTTTAGTGTGCTGACAACGTGCTGTGTTTTAGCGTGCTGTGAGACTGTCAGCACGCTTAAACTTTTTCAGAGATGTTAAGTCTTTAAATCTATCCTCTTCAAAGCCTTCTGCTGTAGCCATCAAAGCTGAGCTTTTGTAACTAATTCACCACCATCAAGAATACATTTTAACAGCAATACATATTGTTGTGTGTACACTGTTTTTGTATTTGTAAAATGTCTTTTCTTTCTTTAAGTATTTTTGCATACTGTAAGTACTACTTTATACTATCTTAAATGTCAGACTCACAGTATTGCATTTGAAAGATTCCGGATTAACGAAAAAAACTGATTTTGAGAGTAATTTTTAATGCAAGAATGCTACCTTTATAAATGCATATTAAGGGGCCTTTCACACTGTACGGTTTTATGTATATATATATAAAGATGCATATAGTAGAGTACTTGCATAAAATCCATCAGTTGCCAAGTTTTAGTCAATATAATGAAAACTGGGTAAAACAAACTATAACAGAGAAATCTTTCCTAGTAAGTGCAATAATTCATATTTGAACAATTATTTATTAATTGTTAATTATTTGAACGCTTCCATTTAAGCTGAACATCTCACTTGAAGATCGCTAAACTCCAGCTCACTTGTTTGTCATGTTTTCAGATCGTCAGTGCTTTTGTAATGAAGAGCAAGCACATGGTTGTGAGATTGCAAATATTAAGCAAAACACTAGGCAGAAAACGTGTTCTTCTAACAGAGAAGCTGTGATTTGGGGATTTTAACTGTTGTTATCTGGCAACCACATACATAAAAGCTTGCGTAGTTGAAGCACGTACAACAGTCAGCAATAATATTTTATTTATAAAGAGATTTCAGTCTAATATAGTATTTTCTAAAATAAATTGTAGTATCAACAAAATTGCATGTTAAGTCAGTTATTTTTTTGTTGACCTAAAAAAACAAAATATTTAAATTAAATTTAATTTAATTTAATTTTAATTTTAAATTAATTTAATTTAATTTTTTTTTTTTTAGGTATTTAGGTAAATATTTTTTTATTTTAAATAAGGGAAAAAAAATTGCCATAGTTTTTATTACCAGAATCAACACTAGTTGCCATGCCATATTTCCTAATAATATGTCAATATGTCTTAGTAGGATTATATTTGAAAGCTTATTTTATTATCACAACAATATTCAGTAGGTTTTTGTTGGGTTAAAAATTGCTGCGTTTACAAACGCGAGCCAAAAAAAAACCAGACGCTAATTCAAGCATTTCTTCAAAAATGTGTTCTGTGTGAGTGGCTTCTAAGAAATGCATCCTATTGGCGTCTCGTGACCCTCAACCTGCGTCATTATAAACTGGCTTAGTCTAGTTGATCCAACAACCCTCAGACAAGCCAGCTGTAAAATGATTCGTAAATCGCAACCTTACGTGACTTATTTGAATGTTGTTAGGAAGGTAATAGGGAAAGGTCGTTTCTGTATGTGTAAGAGATTTGTGCGGTTTGGTCTTTATTTGTTGCATAATAGAGCATGTTTGCCAGTAAGGTCTTCAAACTGAGGTAAAAGCTGTAATTTTTAGGTAGTCAGGCCTGGACTGGGTGTACTTCCTCTGGCTTGGACAAGTCAAAGAGGACAAGTTAAACATGCTGTACCATAAAGAAAACAGAAAAGAAAAACAAGACATTTTCACTTCATCTTTTCCATTCATGTTCAATAACGAGTGTATTTAATTCATTAGGCCGCTGCCGAGACTTCCTTCAACTGTCACAACAACATCTGGAATGTTGTGAATTTGGCTTTTAATAGTCATTATGTTTTAGATTTTGTTCTCGTTGGCAGCAGAACAAACACTCATGTGCTGCTGTTGTTTAATATCTTTCATATGGATCGTCCAGAATGCTGGTTTGGGGATTTGGACACAATCATTGGGGTCAAAGTGTGCTTGAAAGAGTTCCCAAGCTTTCAAAACAGAAGTACTCAAGTATTTAACATGTATGTGTGTGAGTGTGGATTTGTGTGTTGTCTAAATGGTTCATCTTCCCCCTAGAGGGCAGAAGTATTGAAGTGACCAAACCTCAGTAGATGGAGTCAGTTCAGTCTCTTGAAGCACAGCAGCACTCCAAGAACGGATTACCTCGTCCTGAGACGCTGCATAAACAGAACGGTGAAAGAAATATTACAATTAGCACTCCGTTGCCAAGCTAGCGAGTTATCTTATTTGGCAAGGAGTTCAGCAGGAAGGGCAGCTCTGGGAATTAAAGCCA
>JAUMHR010042211.1:0-10042 GCA_032361145.1 Enteromius fasciolatus | reverse complement strand
CGCGCCAGCAAAAGCGCGAGAGCAGATTTGAATTCAGCAGTTGATGACGTCATGCACTGAACGTTCTAATCACACCGTTGTCGGAGTGAATGATAATGCTAGAGTATGCCCATTCATGGCCCCAGAGCGCGGCAGCGATGACTATGGGGTATAGTTCATAAAAAGCAACAAAGATTGAAGGGTCGGCCTTGGGGAATGATGCGCATAGCGAAATTTAGGTAGCCTAACGCGGAAAGGAGGTCTCGTTTTGGGCATTAGGTTTTTTCGATGAGGTTGGAAGCTATGGATAGGATAGAGCGATACATTTTTTCTTTCAGAAGAGAGGCGGTGAAGCTTTCTGCATCGAGATTTATACCAAGGAATTCGAGAGAAGTGCTTGGGCCGAGGGTTTTTTCTTCTACTATTGGGATGCCTAGTTTAGAGAAGACATCAAGGGCTTTTGACAGGTTAAAAGCTGGGGGCTGGTTTTGGGATGATACTATCAGACAATCATCTAGCAAGTGCATAACATAAGGGATATCGTAGTTATTGCACAGGATCCAACAGATGGCCTCTGAGAGAGTGTCAAATATTTTTGGGCTGCTTTTGCAGCTGAAGGTTAATCAGACAGCGAAATAGAATGAGTTTCTCCATTTAATGCCAAAGAGGTGCCAAAAGTCAGGGTGAATGGGCATGACTTTGAAGGCGGATGTTATGTCTAATTTGCAAAGCCAGGCGCCCTGTCCTACTTTTTTGATAAAGGAGATGACTTGGTCTGTGTCTTGATAGTTAAGAGAAAATTTGCTGTAGTGGACTCTACCAAGCATTTTCTCTGCCTAGTTCATGTTCATTGTATTGCCCTGTTTATCATTGCCATAGTCTTGCCTTGTTTTCATTGTCTTGTTTTCATTTGTTATTTTGTATTGCCCTTTTTTTTTACCTTGGGCTGTTACCTGTGTTTTGCGAACGTTTTGCTGCCTGCCCTGACCATTGCATGTTTACTGGACTACGATTCTATCTCACCCCTGGATTGAGTGGGTTCCCCCACAACGTCCTGAACCCTCTCGGCTGGACGATTGGTATCTGGGTGTAGCTCGTGCCGGTGCGCAGGGGCCTACTCCAGTTCCTTTTTTCCCGGATGTGCATGATGAGTTAACTCAATCGTGGAAGGCACCTTTCACTGCCAGGAAGCGGTCGAGTGGCTCGTCCTCCTTCACCACCCTTGACAGTGGCGCAGCCCAGGGCTATACGGGGGTCCCCCAGGTTGAGAGGTCTGTTGCGATGCAACTGTGTCCGCAGGCTTCTACTTCCTGGCAGAGTAACCCGTCCCCTCCCCTCCCGGGCCTGTAAGCACTCGTCGGCCCTGGTCGATGATGCCTACAAAGCTTGTGCAGATGCTGCGTCATCCATACACGCCATGGCGTTGTTGCAGGTCCATCAGGCCAAGGCACTGAAGGCTTTGCACGAGAGTGGCCATGACCCGGAAGTTCTCGCAGAGCTTCGTGCCGTGACGGACCTCGCGCTTGGTGCGACGAAGGTTACGGCACGTGCCCTGGGTCATGCGATGTCCACTATGGTGGTCCAGCAGCGCCATCTGTGGCTGTGTCTTGCTGACATGCTTGATGCAGACAAGATTAGGTTCTTGAAATCTTGAAATCACAAAATCTTGCTGCGGCGTCCAGCTGCTGCCTCCACCCGGACCCCACAGGCACAACCTCAGCCTACCCGTTGCTGAGGGCGCAGCCCCAGCAGCAGCAGTCCCGTCGGTCGCGGGACCTGGTGGCAAGAGGAAATGCAAGCAGCCCTAGGACAGGCAGCCCAGGGATGGAAGGAGTTGCTCTTCAGGAGATGGTAACACCACTCCCTCCTACGGAGGAGGGCCGGATGGAGATCTCTTCGTCTGCTCGCAAACAGCCGCTAGCCTCAGGGCTAGTGGTAACCAAAATCTCGACAAAAGAGCAATTTTCCCCTGAGGGGACGAGGTGTTGTGGACAGGCCTGTAAAGGAGCTTTTGTTACACACTCACTCTCCTCTCATTTCAGGCAGCAGTCAGAGCTTATGGAGGACGAACCAACGGACTTCCGGCCTCACTACTGCCGGAACGCAGGTAACTTGCACACACACACACACACATGCAGGCCTCCCTTCGAACCGGCTCAGTATCAGGCTTTCAGTATCTCTGCCCTATGTCAGCCTCCAGGGCCCTCACCACCCTTTCTTTTTTTTGTTCGTTAGTTGTTGTTACGGCACAGGGATACGCCTTCCGGGAGGGGTCTGCCTATGTGCCTGCCTTTGCCCTTATTTGGTTGTTCCTGTCGTTAATGTCATTATTAGTTAATTAGTCTCCATCTGTGTCCTTCCAGCTGTATTCTGATCTCCCTAATTGTTCCTGTGTATTTAAATTTAAATTTTTTTAAATAAAATCAGTTTTTTGGACACTACACACTACATTTTTGTAAGGTAATGATTATTTTACTTGAGTGTGTTTTCTCAGTACTCTTTCCACCACTGACTACCACTTTGTGGGCTGACACTTGTCTCCCCTCACGGGTCTGTAAGTACTCGTCACGCCTAACTGGCAGTGCTTATAGAGCTTGTGGGGGATGTGGCTTTCACCCTTCATGCCTAGCTTTACTGTCGGTCCACCAGGCCAAACCCTAAAAGACCTGCACAAGGGTGGTAATTACCTGGGGGTTTACATGAACTTTGTGCTGCGACAGACTTTGCACTTGGATCTTGTCTCTAGGTTGTGCAATGTCCAAGGAGCATGAGAAGGTACAGTTCCTGAATGCTCCTGTGTCACAGGCCAGCAATTTTGGTGACACCAGACCATCCTGGCCCCCAAACAAAACTGGCAGCAAGTGCAAGAGGCCCTAAGATGGGCAACCCAGTAATGGAGGAGACTGCTGGTTATGGTGGTTATGTCAGTTTAGGCCTCCTTTTTTGCTTAGAGCCCTACAAACTGCCCGCTTTGAACCTTTGCAGTCAGTCAAATTGAGGTTTCTTTTTATGGAAACCCTACTCCTGACTGCATTGGCCTCAATCAAGAGGGTGGGGGACCTGCAGGCCTTGAGTTTGGGTTGGCAGTCTGCAGTGCAACACTAAGACTCCAACCCAGCTATGTGCCAAAGGTTCCTACCACTCTCTTCGGGGACCTAGTGGTGAACCTGCAAGTGCTGCCACTGGAGGAGGCAGACCCAGCCCTAGCTTTGCTCTGTCCCTTATGTGCACTGCCATGCTAAGAGGATCTTATGGTAAATTATATGCCTTGCAATTTTGCATTGTGAAATGTGATCTTTTTTTATATGTTTGACCCTTCTACTGGGAAATTTGATGAGCCATGATCCAGCTTTGCTTGCAAATACTGAGGTGGTCTTTTCATACCCAATCATGATACCATGACCTATTGCCATTTATTACCAATGAAAAAGTTTAATGTGGATGTTCTATAACCTTTTCACTTTTATTTTGTAAATGCCCCAACTTTTTGGAATGTGCTGTAGCCATCAAATCTAAATTTGTTCATATTTACAAAATACATTATCATAAATCTCATGCTAATAAGTTAATTCTATTTTGTTTTTGATTGAAATATGTAATATTTTTTATATATATACCGTATCATATTTAAAAGAGAAACCCATTACAAATATTTTGATTGTATCTTACAGCTGAGCTTGATCTATCACGTGCTTTGAATTTATTTTTTGGGTAAACTGTTGCTTTAAAAAAAAAAGCTCAGTTCTCAATGACTTTTCCCTAGGGTATATTTGGTAGAGCAGCGAACTTGGACTGAGCCAATGAGTTATTTATAAGCAGGTCAGTGGTTCACGCTGCTCATGAATGTGAGTGTGGCAGACCACAGAAGGCAATGGTATGGTAATGTTTGATTAGTGTTAATGCTCATCATATTTTAAAAGCATGTATGCCTTATTTTCAAATTGAAGATGTTGTGTTTGTCAGTTACTTGTTGTTTAATTAACAATGGATGAGACAAATTTTACAACATACACCCTGATGGAACCATACAATGCTAAATCATACAGATATGCTTATTTCACATGCTTTCTCTTCCTCTATGTTATGATACTGTTTGTGAACATTTGGCTCACTGTAGTCATTGCCTTAGAAAAAGCCCTTCATGAACCAATGTTCCTTTTTCTGTGTAATCTTTGTGTAAACGATATTTATGGAACAACTGCATTTTATCCTAAATTCTTACACGATTTAATGTTGAATTCATATGTAATTCCATCATATATGTGTGCATTCCAGGCTTTTGTTGTTTATACTTATGTTATGTGTGAATATTCTACATTAGCAGTGATGGCATATGACAGACATGTGGCCATATGTCATCCTTTAGAATATCACTCTAAGATGAACAGATTTTCATGTAGAATATTTCTTTGCTTATGTTGGGTCATTCCTTTTCTTAATATGTTTATTGCAGTTTTCTTGTCAAATAAGTTGAGACCATGTAGAAATCATATTGAAAAGTTGTATTGTGACAACTGGTCAATAGTAAAACTCTCATGTGAATCAACTGTCATCAATAATATTTACGGTTTTTTTTTTATTTCATTGTATTTTGCCCTTGTGATTGCAATTATGGTGTCCTATGTAAAACTTATTATTGTATGTAAAGCATCATTAGAGTGTAGAAGAAAATTTTGGCACACATGTGTGCCTCATCTAATTTCATTGATAAATCTCACTGTTGCAATACTTTTTGACAGCATCTACAACAGATATGGATCAAATAATTTCCCTGTACATCTGCAAAGTTTTTTGGCTTTAGAAATGATTGTAGTGCCACCTCTTTTAAATCCTATAATCTATGGCTTAAAACTAACAGAAGTTCGCAAAAGAATTCTGAATGCATGTGCATGAATTATACTAAAAATGACAGAATATGATATATATTGTGTATAAACTGTAGTCTATTCTGTCAGAAAAGAAAGAAGGAACGAAAGAAAGAAAGAAAGGAAGGACGAAAAACTGAACTGTAGCCTGTACTTTATATAAAGATACAAGTCAAGGAAGATCATGCAAAAATCATGCTTCAATCCTCTCAATACTGTAATATTGATTTTACTCTAACAAAATACACCTTAACAAGGTGATCAGGACTTCAGGTATCACCCTGAAAGGGGTTTTGTAATAATGGCTGTCTGTCTGAATTTTCCCACATTTACACATGTAGTTATGAAATAAACAGAAACATTTATCTATATTAAATGATTACATTGAGTTTACTTTTTGTACACTGTTCTTTTAAACTTCCAATTAACTTATTGCCCTAAAAACCAAACAAACAAATAAAATGGTATTTACAAAAGCATTTAGATTTAATCATTTAGTGAACCATTCGCAATAAAATGTATGTACATTAAAAGAGTTAGAAATATATGTCATGTTTATTTTTAATGCCATTTATATATAATGCCGGAACTTTTTGGTAAAATATCCTTCTAACTTAATGTTTGCCATTCTCATGTTAGGTTTTCAAGTTGGATAAAAGTTGACAAACTTCTTGACAGTCTGCACACCGAACCAAAAAAATAAAAAATAAAAAAAAACAACAAGTTTAAGATAAAATCAACACTTTCCTTGAAAAAAGGCAAACATTTAAGCAAACTTGCCTGCCTAAGACATGGTAATTCCCTGACTTTTCTCAAACGGCATGAAAGATATCACAGTTCAAATGTCAGTTAAACAGCACTTTTTGTTTAAAAATGTTTTCTTTCTTTTTTTTTTATAAGCAATTACATGTCTTTTTCATATGGACAAATGTAAATCTGCAGAAATAGAAAAACTGATAACAAATGGATAATATAAAATGGATAATTTAAACTTACTTTGCAATCTACACCCTGAAAGAACCAAAAATATCAAATCATATAAAATCATATATATCCGTCACAGATCGTGCCTCTGTGGCCCTCTCGGAACGGCAGCAGCCGTTTTAGTTCTGGCTGAAGTTCTGAATTTAGTTCTGAATTTTAGTTCCTACCCGGATTGTTTTGACCCATGCACCTCGGCGAGTTCCGCCTCAGGTGTTGGCGTTTATTCAGTGATTACTCGGCCTTTATAAGGACTAGTCTTTGTTCCTCTCTTCGCAAAGTCTTACTTGCCCATGTCAGTAATTCCAAACGTTAATTTCCTGGACTGCCTTTCTGTGTTTGACCCTGGACTGTTTATATGGTATCTGATTCTCGCCGCCTGCCTACTGTTCAGTACTGCCTGTTTTGTGACCAATCTATTGGATTATCTGGATTGCACCTGTTTGCTGTTGTTTGTGATCTCTGCCTGTCTGACTACGTCAATAAAGCCCTGCTCATGGATCTGACTGTTTCAGAAGAGTCATTACAGAAGACTTTGCCGCTACAGGATCCAGCGATCCATGAGCCATGTCTCAACTGAGTGCCCAGATCACCCCTCCAGCGGTGGCCGCCTCACCGCCTCCTCTTCCGGCGGCGCCTATAACTCAAAGCAGCTCAATTTGTTTGGCTCTGCCTGATAAATACGACAGCTCTCCAGGTATGTGCAAATGCTCTTCATCTGCTGCGGATTAAAAAGGAAAGGAAAGGACATGACATGTGGCCACGTATGGTTTCCCATACTAGGAATTTGTCTTTTGCATTTAACCCATCCAAGTGCACAGACACAGCAGTGAGAAGTGATCAACCACGCACACACACACACCGTGAACACACACCCGGAGCAGTGGACAGCCCAGCAGCACCCAGGGAGCAGTTAGTTAGGGGAAAGGTGCCTTGCTCAAGGGTCTCACCTCAGTCGTGGTATTGAAGGTGGAGAGAGCACTGGTTATTCACTAACCCCACCCACCCCTGCCGGATCGGGACTCGAACCTGTGACCTTTGGGTTACAAGCCCAACTCCCTATCCATTAAGCCATGACTGCCCCATGCACTTCAGTTCCACACCCTGGTGGCTCAAGCAGGCTGGGAGGGTCGGCTATAAGGGATGTTTCGCCGTGGTCTTCGAATGGAGCTACGGTGAGAGCTTGCTTGTCGCGATGAGGATAAATCCATCAAGGAATACATGGAGATCATGGTGGATAAACTTCTCCGATCCAGTAGAGGGCGTCGGTCTACCAACATGTCATCTCCATTTTCCAACTTCTCCTCTGAGGAGCCCATGCAGATAGGATTTACCAAACTCTCCACGGAGGAGAGGGAGAGACGCATAAGAAATCATCTCTGCCTCTACTGTGGTCAATCCAGTCATCTACATCCCAGCTTTAACGCATGCAATTAATTAAAAAACCTTAACACATTAAAATAATTTAACTCCTGCCTTAACTTTGCCATTGGGGAGTTGGCACTGACACCCTGGCATATCAGACACAGGATGTGCCCTGCCTGTTTAGGTTGCGAGCTCAGAGAGATGATTGTAGTGATTGTAGATTATTGTAATCTATGGCTTAAAACTAAGAGAAGTTCGCAAAAGAATCTTAAAATGATGCATGAATTGTAACAAAAATGACAAAATATGTAGTATGTTGTATGCTGTAGTGTATTCTGTGAGGAAGACTGTGAAGAGAAGAGGTCGGATCCATTTGCAAGCTTTATTATCAAAGTCAGACAGGCAGGGTCGAACACCAATAAACAAACACAACAAAGGCAAAGCAATAATCAGTACCAGAGTCCAGGCAGAGAGGTTGAGGTATCAGGCAGTAATCATAATCCATAAATCCAGGCAGAGAGTCAGGGTATCAGGCAATGGTCGAAGATCAAAGGCAGTCCAGCTGAAACACAAAGGCAGTCCGAATAAACACAGAATATCACGCTCAGAGATGCAGTCGTAGCAAACAAAACTTTACGCCTTGCTGCAGTTATTCTGGCATTTAAATAGTGGACGAAATGTGAAACACCTGCGGTGGAACTCACTGAGGTGTGTGAGTGATTACGGTCCGGGTAGAAACATTAATACTCCGGGGAAGGTTCCCGCTGATGACGGTCAGAGAGAGAGCCACAGAGGTCTGACTTATGATAGTATTCTGTAAGATCTATTGATCTATCTTTCTATCACAAAAATTGTCTTTTATATATAATACTGCATTCTTCATAGTCATTTTTTTTCATGTAAGAAAAAAATAATGAATTAAACATCAAATAATTTGAAGCTTGCATTAACAGAAAAACACTTGGATTTTTACAATAAATTTGCATTTATAATAAATTTCAGAATTTCAAATTATCTTCCCTCAAATCTTAAACATGCACATACCACAGGATTTGAAAATCATGGGGCATCACACCCTACAAGACATTATTAAAATTATCATGACAGAGGGAACGCCTCACGTGATCTCACACAGCAGATCATCATGATATTTCATGATATTTACATTAGCTAGCATGCTAGCAGCTCACCATGTACTTTCAAAACTGAGGTGATTTCACTCTAGCATTTCTCTTTCTCCTTACAGTTGTGAAACGTTTTCCACACATTATTCAGACTGCCGTGTTACTACAAACTCTGTCTTCACTATCCAACGGAGCCATAACAGCAGCTGTTTTGCGGTCGCGCATTGGTTATTGTTAAAATATCAATAAAAAATATTATAAAATATTGTCTCAACATACAAATAACATGAGAAAAATGCATTCTTAGAGTTACAAATGGCCTGAAAGAGGTTTATCTTCACTCTAGGACACGTCAACTACACATGTAATGCCAACATTATTTTTGAGTGAATTGTTCGTCTAACTTGTTCATTGTTTATATTTGTGTTTTGTAAATGATACTTAAGCCTTTACAATATAGGGTTTTTCACATGGCACTTAATTCCCGGTTATCAGCATTCTTTTAACCCCAGGTAAAGACACATTTCAGACCTCCATTTTGCGCTTGCCACGCCACTTTCTCTTGTTGTTTTCAAAGCACTCTGTAGACGGCGATCTGTGCTCGCTCCCATGGCGTCTGCCGTTGCTAGGCAACTATGACCGCGCTCTCCATAAAGACGTGAGAATTTCAAGGATTAATGGATTTCCAGTACTTGCAGTAGCTCTGCTACTAAATGTATGTATTTATTTAAAAATAAATTCCCTGTACAACTATGATTAGCTGTTCCTTGGCTGAGCTAAAGACCTATGCGGCAATATATATTTTTTAAATAACTGGCAAGACCATGAAAAGCCATGCAAATAAGTTGCCTGCTGTTTGTCCAATCAGTGACATTGACACGGCAAATATGCAAATAAGAACCTTAAGACAGGGTTTAGGAATGTGCAGTGTGAAACGTCTATTAATGAATACCCAGGATTAACCCCAGGTTTAGTATGAGAAGTGTGAAATAGAGTCCGGATCGGGCTGCATTTATCTGTTAAACTAAATACAGCCCTAATTGAGGGACTGCAAAAACTTGCGTGACCTACCGCTGTGACGTCTCATACAAACTGGGAAGCAGCAACGTGGGCCAACCTCCCAAGTCAGCATAGTGGCAGGAAACCCCAAATATGGTCATGGCAAGTGGAATCACAAAATTAGTTCTTAAATACACATCTGCTACGTTCGGAAATGTCAACAGATGAGATCATCAGCGCACGCGGGGCAAAAAGCACCGTTATAACACAGGCGCACGTTCACGCTGATGTAACCGAGCCCGAGTGTTCTTTATAAATATCTCTCCGATCCCTGCCCGACCCGTCGGGTACCGTCGGGCTCGGGTCGGGTATCCATCCCCTAGTGTGAAACATGATTACAGATAACCCAGGATTCCGTTTATCCAGAGTTTAGTATAACCCAGGGTTAACAATTTCAAATGTGAAAAGCCTGTGTACCTACAGTGCCCTCCACTAATATTGGCACCCTTGTTACATCTAAGCAAAGATGGCTGTGAAAATTAATCTGCATTGTTTATCCTTTTGATCTTTCATTCAAAATATTTACAAAATTCTAACCTACCATTGAAGTAAAACAAGTGTACGTTTTGCAAAAAACGCATTTCGAGAGCTTCATCTTCTCGTTCCCACTTTCCTTATTTCCATTCTTCTAACCCATTGCAACCCCCCCCCCCCACTCTCCTTAAACTC
>JAUMHR010042210.1:0-10042 GCA_032361145.1 Enteromius fasciolatus | reverse complement strand
CGTTAAAAAATTTAACGCGTTATTTTTTGTGTAATTAATTAATCTAAATTAACGCGTTAAAGTCCCGGCCCTAATTGTTATAATAAATATTTTATTGCTTAGGCCTACTTCAGTGATTATAGAATCGCATAGTGATAATATATAAATCTCTGTGACTATTGCATGATTCAGTTGTTCAACCTATGTGTCAGAATGCATATTTTATGTAGTATTTTTATATGAGATGAGATCAGATGCATTTTATATATGCAACAAAAACAGATGGCAGTTGGGATAGGTTTACCCTGGGGGAACTTATTGCTCCAGGTCATCTTACCCATCTCAGTGGAGTAAATACCTTTGCGTGAAATAAGACACAAGAAGGTTTGCTTCATGAATTTTTACTGTTGGGGACAGATCTGTTTGTCCCTGAGCTGTTATCATCACCTTTCAGACTGACATTTTCCAGTTTCTTGTAGCTCAAAGCACCGCTTTATTCCCAGGGGGCAGATGATCAAACCCCTGATTATCAAATATCATCTTATAGTCCAGGTCCGAGTCGGCCTACTGAGTCTCTTTGTCATTCTGTGTTTCTTTCAAGTTTCTTGGTGAGCCCTACACCATGCTACAAGGTGGAAGATTCTGATAAATGTCTACACCAAAGTCCGGATGGCTGCAGTTAAGGCCGATTACTGACCAGCCATTATTTCCTCTTTAGCTCCGTTGGACATCCCACATTATGCATGTAATTTCCCTCTCTCTAAAGTCCCTGGATTGAGATTGAATAGGTGTGGCTTTATTGTTCACAGGAGCTAAAGGAACATATAAAGCAGATGAGAAGCTTAGGTTCAGCGTGGGGCCTTTTCGTCAGTGAGCCGCTCGGTTCTGTGTACGGCAGCAGAAGGCAGGGGTCTGTTCGTTCTGTCACCAAAGACATGAGGAGCCAAAGCTTCAAAGCATCTCTGTAATCTGCCTGAACATCACAGACACCAGGAAGTGACTGTCTAACCGACGCCCCGGCCAAGAGCGGCGCACGCACAATGAAGCTGAGATAAAGGGATCATTCACACAGCAAGCACTGGCTGTTCTGATAAAAAAACAGAGAGAAAATGGAAAATCAGTGGGGTTGTGCATTTCTATAATTATTTCATGTCCTATAGGATGTTTCTTCAAGAATTCGCTTGCAGATTAACAAAGTATCCAGGATTTCATTCGTGGGAGCGGTGCAAGATGTTGTTTCATGTTTAGACATAAAAGTGATTCAGAGCTGATGTGAGTCTCATTTGCTAAACGTGTGCGCGTACATATTTGTGTATAAAATCGGTGTACAATTGTTTTCATTCCAGAAATGTAATAATACGCATTAGCTAAAATGTATTCTCCATTAGACATGTGTCTTTATGATGTCTTTATGTTTATATATATATAATATATATGTATGTATGTCACGTTCTTTCCTTTTCTTTTCCTAATAGCAATCCTCCAGGAGTATATATACAGTATATATATATACAAAATATAAATCCTTATCATTTTTTGGTGCAAATACTGTACATTAAGGTAGCTTGACATTGTCAGTGAAGACCAGCAATAGTAATTTTCATTTGATTACATAATAATCAAATGGCCTAATGGATAGTGTGTTGGACTTGTAAGCCAAAGGTCACAGGTTTGAGTCCCAAGTCCGGCAGGGATTGTGGGTAAATAACTAGTGCTCTCTCCACCTTCAGTACGACTAAGGTGAGACCCTTGAGCACCGCTTCTCACTGCTGTGTGTGTGTGGTTGTTCACTTCTCACTGCTGTGTGTGTGTGCATGTTGGACGGGTTAAATGCAGAGCACAAATTCCAAGTATGGGAAACCAAGTATGGGTCCTTTCCTTTCCTTTTCTTTTCCTAATAGCAATATATACATGGGCAATCCTCCAGGAGTCTTGGAGTATTATATCAAGTCAATGTTTGAATAAACTGGCAGCTCGGGATGCCCAGATTATGCAGAGCTGTAATAGCTGTTAACGGTGGATGTTTTGATAAATCGTAAATTTAAGTATTTTCTATGTATAAATTGTTTTATAGTTTGTGTTGTTCCTTTTCAGTGCAAAATTATCACAAATTAAAAAGGATTCATGCAATATTGTCCAAAACCCCACTTTTCTAGGGCGTTTCTAATCTTTTGAAGGGCAGTGTATATATATATATATATATATATACAGAATGTAACGTTTGAATCGGAGAAACATCTTTCATCAAACCAAAATGTGTTCTTATCTTAGAACATCTTTGATGAACATTTTTGATCCACTTCAAATGTTGACTGCTATATTTATTATATATTGAAGGCAGCATTTAAGTAAAAGATGAAACCATTTTTTTAGTCCAGTATTTGATCACATTTAATAACTATAAGCCTAGCTGTCTCCGATTCCTGTTCAGATGGGGCATCAGTGAGCAATACTCAGTAGAGCACAGACTTTTCTGCCTTTACTAAACCTTTCCTTGTGGCTGCCTGTCAACTGGAGTCAGGGGACTTGTTAACGGCAAGTAGACCACGTTCTACAGGAAGTGTACGGGGGGCTGATTTCCCCTGAGCATCTGACAGATGAATGGACCCACAGCAGCCTGTCAAACACCTTCATTTCTTCTGCTTTCATAGTTTGGGATTTTGAGAGTAGCTACATTTTAAAAGCCAGTTCCCTTAAAAGAGAACATGTAGGTCTACTTGTTTAAATAAGTGAGCACACATCACCGGGTGCCTGGAGAACCTCCAAAACTGTTACTGCAAAATAAAAAGAGGTATCACTATATCACATTAGGTATCACTAAACTGCAAAGTTCCTATCCTGAGCATAAAATGAGAGACTGTCACAGACTTGAAAACATTTCAGACTACTTTATCAATGACCACAACTGATATGTAGACCACAACAACCTGCTGCCACGACATGCGCATCTCATTCAACTGACTTTCATTTACGACAGCAGTCAAGTTTGAACTTGAAACTTGTGGAAACATTTATATACAAAGGCTCTGTAATGTGTTTATGATCATTTGAAATATACAGTTTAACAGATTTTACATTTTAACAACAAAAATGCTTTTGAGTTTAAACCAAGCGCAGATTAAATGACAAATGATCTATCAACAGTGTTTGTGGCATGCTGTGAATTAACACTTGAAATTAGTTATTATGTAAGAAAATAGTAATAATAATATAATGAATGTGACTAAATTTGCATAATAAAAGGGAAAACTGTACAGTCTGTGTAGTCACTTGAGCATTTCAGAGAAAATATTCTAAAGTTTGTGTTAGTTCAGTTTAGTTTTTCTTTCTGTCTTTCTTCTTTCCGTCTTGCTATTTGATTCAGTCACTTCAGCTCTGTTCATCTGCTGATCTTCTGTAGTCGTCTCATTGAATCTTGAAATTATGAGACAGCCTTTACCCTCATCTGACTTCACCTCAGTTTTAAATTAGAATTGAAGATGAAGGTGTCCAAAAGCATTCAGGCCTTTACTAGTTTGCAGACTGTGTGTGTTTTATGATAATTACACAGTAATCGACTCCCTACAGCAAATCCATCTAACATAATTACAGTCGGGTGAATTCACTCGACTCCTGTTGATCTAAATCTGTGTGTTACTGGCCACTAGCCAGTCACTGGCTGTAATGCAGAGAAAGCAGTGAATCTCTGGGTGTCAGCTGACATTCAGTTATAGAAACAGCCGCTCTTGGAACTTCCCTCATTCCTGGGGAGCAGCAACAGCCATTCCAGAGTTGTGTAATTAGCTGGAGTTTAATTAAAGAGCGATTTGAAGCATGAGGCTGAGAGGCACAATAAAGCTGCTTATAAAACAGAAATTAAATGCTTTACAAGCTCTGTGTTGTCCTTCAAGGCTGTATTGAAATTGCAGAAACTTTACACAAAGGTTTTATGTTTAAAGTTCTGTGGCCTTCACGTCTTTCCAGCGCGTGCTATTAGAAAAGAAAATAGGCTTTATCGAAAATCCACAACAGATGTAATATATTACCGTATGAAACCACTAAATTTGATATCGAAGTTAAATGAGCAATTAAGCAAGACTCACTACTGCTAATTAAACAAGTGATTTAATCGTTTAAAATGTTTGTCGTTATATTAAGACAATTTGAGCAAGGCAATTAATATTTTATTAAGCACAGTAGCTTTTGAATTCCCTTACACAAGAGCAATATTTTTTTTATTGAATAATAGGATCTGTGGTTCGCTGCATGGCTTTGGGAATCAGACTGTATGCTGTGTAAACGCACTCCCATGTGCAAATTGTCATGCGTGTGAGAAAATTGCATTAATCCATCATATGCAATCTATATTATTAAGAATTATTAGAACAGCTTTACACAAACCCGCATTTCTCATTACGCTTAAATTGAACAAGGGTGGGAGTTGTCACGTATCGAGTCAACCATTGCAAGCAGTTGGCTGCAGTCTGTCTGTTTCCTGTCAGATGAAGTGCTCATGTCATCGCTGTGTCCACAGCACATCACATGACTCTTGGAAACACCAGGGTTAGGCTGTATTTTAAGGGCCGTCTCACTCCAGTGCCAACAAGTTTACTTATTTTGGAATGGATCGCTGCCTGTGAAGTGCGGTTAACACTGGTGCCAGCTGAAATATAACTTCATGATGGATAGCCTCATATTGTATGATTTATTTCAGACACACAAACGTGGGTAGTGGTTAAACCTACTAAAGCTACTGCCAAAAGATCAGTTTCTGCTACGTAACCCCATTATACTGCGTGATCGAATGTGTTGTCTGCTCAGTGACTTGCCAAAAGTTGAGAATGAAAGGCTTGATAGGAAACAGATATTTTAATGTGTTTTATGGCACTATGAAAAGCTACCGTTAGAGACAGGTGATCCAGGGTACACCAATATATATTTAGTTGCTGCCTAGACAGGCTAGAGGCTGTCGTTAGTTTATTAGATCTGGTTAAGTAATTTTGTTAAATAAGAACTGAATTTGCGAAACAGATCCCCAATGAAAGATTATCACTTCTTATCTATGAACGAGCCAAGACCATGTTCCACCTTATGTTTACCAGGACAGGTTATATTCACTAGACGGCGAGTCTGTTGGACATAAGTGGTAATGTAAAATTGCATCAAGACTAATTAAATGACTAGAAATCATCAAAGCCCAACAGAAAGCGATTAAAACATGATTAATGTCATCTGTCTTGAGGGATTTGCCTGTAAGCCTTTTGTTGGAGAAGTGCTAAGAGCTTCGATGGCTTCAGCAGATGTTTGGGGCTGAGACTTGTAAAATAGCTCAAAAGGTTATTTTTTGTCGCTATGAAATATTTCACTGCTTTTATCGTCATTACAGATGTAGACTTGATTTAAAAAGTGATACAGTCGGTAAATTGCTTCACCTTCCTGTGAGAGACATGAATACTCAAATGTTGAAATCAGACTGTTAGACTGATTTTCATTCTTTTTTGTAAAGAGGATATTCATCACAAAACCAACTCGGCCTTTCTTTTCTATATGTTCCCAGAGTTAAGAGTTGTCATGTGCTAACGTGAACAATATGGCTCCAGTTTGAGAGATAATGACCAGTGACATTTCTCTTGGATGTGTCTGAAAATTTTCTTTTAAACATTTATTGGTATGTTCATTAGGGATGTAATGGTATTGTAAATACCGTCATAACGCAATATCAATTTTTTTCGATAATGACTCGATAAAACGCTAGGTCTTCTGAGAAAAGTTTGCTCAGGCGAATGGAGCGAACAGGAGGTAGCAGAAACTACAATTCCCATCAGCCCAAGCGTGCCCATCATTCTTTGCGGCCTGTTGTCACTACAGATCAGTGTTGCCAACTTAGCAACTTTGTCTCTATATTTAGCGACTACTCAGACCCCCTTGGCGACACTTTTCCCTAAAAGCGACTAGCGACAAATCTAGAGACTTCTTGGACAAACCTCAGGGAGTCTCCAGTAGAGCCCTTGTTTTCTCGGCGCGCGCACACCTCTCTCTGCGTCTGTTCTGTTCAGCGAGAGGCTGAGAGGAGCAGGGCTTTCAGTTAAAATAGATATTATGTTGCTGCTAACTCTATTTTACATGCAAATATAGCCAAAATCACAGCATAGCCATTGTCTATATGTGTACTTGGTTTCATTATTGTGAATTATTATAAATATAATTATATAATTATAAACGATTATAAATAAGGATTTTAATCTAGATTAACATCTTGTAAGGTAGAGCTAGTTCAGTAGGCTTTTTAATGGGGTGCATTTCAGTCACTATTTTATATTCATTATGTTTTTTAACAGAACCATTAAAAATATCAGTGAAACAGTTATATTGAGAATAAGGGTGCATTGAATAACATTATGTGACCCCAGAGAAGCAAGATAATATGACGCACGTAATGAATATGCAAATTGATATATGACATCATCTAGCAATCTAAAGCTGTTTTTAAATCGGTTTAATCATTTTTTTGTTATTAAAATTGAAGTTCCTGTTTCAAAGTTTACAGATAGATGTGTTCATGTAAACTGTTTAATAAATACTTCTGGCACTTTTTTTAAACCTAAAAATCAATAAATCATGAATGATTTATTTCTGTTGAATGAATAATATGTAATCATATAATCAATAAAAAGTAACTGTAGAGTTACTTGAGACATTTCAAATATAATTTAATGTAATTACAAGTGCCTAATTTTGTAATCTGATTACATAATTCAGATTACATGTGATCAGTTATACCCACCTCAGTTTAGAAGTGTCCCCTGCTCTAGTTTATTATCAGTGCCAAGTTCATATTTTTGTTAAAGCATTTACATAAATATTTTCATCAGTGGATACTATTTCAAGTAATGATAACTGCAAAGCTATCATTACTGATGCAATATCTGCAGGTGTTGACAGTATCAGCTGAGGAGAATCGACTGCTTTTGTTTTGTTTTTCATTATCAGACATTATTAAAGCAATGGAAAAGAGATAAGTACATCAGTCATAATGATGGTGATATTGAAAGATTCGATTTAACCAAGTTTATTAAGTGGAACTCTTTCAGTATAACATTTTACTTTTATATATATATATATATATATTAGCATAGGTCCCATTTTCTTCTATTATGAGTGATTTATATTAACTTGTAAACCTGGAACATTCCTTGTCAAGTAACCTACAGGTAACCAAACTGACCTGCTGTTGGCTATAGTAGCTTACACTTTATTTAACAGAATGTAATTCTACTGAATGAACATGCCTGATTCTACTGGACCATTTAGTCTTTGTCTAAACAGTCATGTATCAAAGCCATACACTTCCACAGGTCTTCATTCCACTTTCTTTGAGGAAACCGATCCGACACGCTGCACACTACAGATCACGGCACGGAGGAGCAGATAGTGAAGCATGTTCGCTCTAATTGGTGCAGAATGAATAGGAGAGTCTATCTTTCCTAACAGATCCTACAGGGCGGGACACAACGCCTCGATTTCGGCTCACTCAAACACAAATCCCCTCTCCGAAATAAGCTAGCATGACCCTGTTTCCTTAGTGTTTGAAAAAAACACAGACACGGAGGGAAAGGGAGGGGAAGATGAGAGAAATAGAAAGAGAAAAAGCGAGCGAGTGAGAGGTTTGATGGGGGTGCTGAAAAAGGATGGAGGGATAACTTCAAAACCCCACATCAAAAGGAATAAATAATTGTTTCTGCTGGTTGTGTTGTTGTGATAGGGATCTGGAAGAGGGGTGCAGCAGTCCTTGATTGCAGGCGGCTCTCCTGGAGAGGGCTCCTTCTGTCTGCTGCTCCTGAGCTGCGGCAGGACCGCTGATTAAACCCTGTTTGTTTTAATCTCCTCACAACCCCACGGGACGGGAGGGAGGGAGAGGATGGCAAAGGTGAGATGTGGATGGAAAATGTGTGAAGGAAGTATAATGATATTGAGATGATCCTGATGGAGCATGAGAGAGACAGAGATATGACTCATGCAACTCATACAATAGGGCTGGAAAACCATCACTGCTTTTGATTATCACATTAAAGAGCTGACTGTCTATTTTTTATGTTTATTAATCACAATATATATAAATACATTTTATGTTTTCTCTTTTATTATGTAAATTTTAATTTATTATTGTCCAGTTACAATTCCATTTTTCTTCCTCTCTCTTTTTTGCACTCACCTGATCTCACCAGTTATGTCTTAAACAGAGGTCACAGTCAAAGTGAACATTAACCTGTGGCTTTGGTAGGATTAAATTAGGTTTAGATTGCACTGTGCTAGTAATATGCTATGGACTAGGATGGGTAAACATATTAACACAAGATGCATTGATGGATGTAAGTCTTCTCTACACTCACATACAACTTTATTAGATTATGCCAATGAATTAAAGGAAAACATAAGGGTTTGGCTTTTGGCTTGCATGTGATTACGCATCAATTATTGTTATTATAATAGTAAGTACATGTAACATGTAACCAGGACACCTTAAAATAAAGCGTTACCTTGAAAAATTAAAAGTACATAGTAATACATGGGTCTAAAAACTGAAGAATGTGATAAACATTTGCTGAAAGTAGTTATTTGTGAACATGATTTAAATGCTTATTTTGAACCATTATACAGACAAATGGTCAAACTTCTACTGATCATCACTATTAAAGAAATTGAAAGTAGTACTCTTGTCAATCCCAGCACAAGAATATATGAATGTCAGTTTTGTTTTATGGGGTTTCTATCTCCATAATTTCACCTTATTTCTAAAACTTTCCAATTCCATAAATGATTTATTTCATTATATATTAAATTTAGCTGACCTCATGTGCTCCAACATAGACAGCAAGTCAAATATATTTACCATTATGAACATGCGAATAGTTTATGATGACTGTTTCTGAACATAATTGATATAATATTTCAATATATAGTTCTTATAATCCACGCAGCCTCTCTCTCTCTCTCTCTCTCTTTCCCCCTCACTTTTCAGAGCTGTGTTTAAATAGGCTGCTGAAACAGATGAAAAGATGAAGCACTTCAAAGCTTCAGCATTGTTTAGAGAATGCCTCCCGCTCAAACATGCCCCCACACCACATTTAAGAACACAGAGCAGTACAGCAATCCTTCTGGAGCTGACCTTGCCGCAGAAATAATCCTTCTGCTGCTAAGGTCAGCTGGACCTTTAAAGTTGCTTATTCATTTATTTTAGTTATTTATTTAATGCAAAAATAACAAGCAAATTCCTTCCTCCCACATTTCTTTTGTTGTTCTGTTGTTTTTCGTGGGCTTTTTTCTTTCTTCCTGTTATTTGTCTTTACTCTTTGTTTTCTAATCATTTTCACAGCTATAATGCCTACACCACAGAGCACATTACTATAATGATTGTGAGCTTCACACCTCACAGATGAGTCTGATATAAATGATTCTTTCTACTTCAGTAATTCAGTAATTGAACTATGTCTCTGCATAATTAATGCTGAGCAATTCAGTCACTTTTAAAGCCATCAAAGGCAACTAGCAAGCTACGCAATATCGTCTTCAGAATCGGAAGCGATTCATTTCCATTTTTGAATGGGATATTGCGTAGCTCGTCAGTGATGTACGGCTCTGTGTATCAACTGCCGCTCAATTAAAAACAGCTGATTGAGATATACCGCTAATCAAAGATCTGGCTTTATTGACGAAATACGAATGAATATACGTTTAAATCGCCCAGCCCTATTGAAAATGCTGAAGTTTTAAAACCAAGGATTTTATGACAGTTGAGTCCACTCCGCCTAAAACGGCACACATTTCTCTACATCACAGAGTGGGTTTATTTTCACAACACTGTCCAAATGTTTACGCTAAGAAAGAAGGCAGAACTATTTTTCATGTTATAGTGTTGCTGTCGGCACCATGTTCAGGAGACGCTGGGTGTCATTGTGTAAGTGAAACTTCTTTGTTTGTGCTTCCAAAAGAGGACACAACTAGAAATCAGTCAAGTCAAGTCAAGTCACTTTTATTTATATAGCGCTTTTAACAGTACAGATTGTAGCAAAGCACTGAACATTAT
>JAUMHR010042208.1:0-10062 GCA_032361145.1 Enteromius fasciolatus | reverse complement strand
GGAATGGGATGGCACTTCAGTTCATAGAATGAGTAAAGGCAGGTGAGCGAATACTTTTGGTAATATAGTGTATGTTACAGCATTAACAGAGAAAATATCATTAATCTATGCATTAAAATGAACATAATAATGAATCAGAATTGAATCTGAAAGGAATCAGAATTGAAATCTGAATGGAAGCCCAGCCCTAGATGCCAGTTGTTGTGACTAGTTGTTTAAAATGAACAGCAGTAGGTTCTGAAAGTAAAAACTTCATTCAGAAAATTAACCCAATCAGACTCACAGCAAAGCAATAAACAATACATTAATAAAGCTATATATTTAAAAAATTAATATATTATTATTTTTTGTCTCTGCTCTGTTTTTCCCTGTCCTATCATGCTTTAATTAAAAAAAAAATCACTGTAAGAAATAAAATAAAAAAAAAACAAATCTTCCGGAACCAACACATCTAAAAAGTGGGCAGTCACTAATGCACTCTATTGATTTGTGGCTGCTAGGGTGTTTTGAGTAGTTGCTAGGTGGTTTCTTACTAGCATGAGTGTCTTAAGATGGTTTTGGTTTTGCTTGGTTTTATGGTTTGTGGTATTCATTCATGCTAACATGAGTCAAAGTTTAATTCTAATAATAATAGTAATCCTTGCCTTAGCAAGCACAGCTAATTGTCTTTTAATCCTCAGACAGTCCACCTTCAGATTAAATTTTTTTTTTCAGATTTCCCATTTTTTTTCCCTTCTTTGAGTTGTAGACACGTGGTTGGCAGAAGGGTGATGAATACTATTTACAGCGAAACAGTGGCAAAGGACAGACAGATCTAGCACAGTCACTTCAGAAACAATCACAACAGATATTTGGAGAGGGTGCTAGAAATGGGTGTGTGTGTGTGTAAGTGTGTGTGCGCTTGACATCCCAGTGGGGAAATGTTTATTGTGTTGTGTTTGCTTGGCTGCTTGTGAGATCATAGTTTTCCTTCCCTCTATTCTTAGAAGGCGGAAGTCATTTTAGAGGGATTCTCTCACTCTTTTTTTTAAACCACCAAAAATGTTGCTTTCCTGTTCCTTTGTGAGATGTTTAGTTCATTCAAAATATTAAGCTGAGGATGTTTCAACAATTTCCCATCAAATGCAATCCATAAAACCTATATTTCAAGCAGTGTGTGTATACCCAAGCAAAGTTGCACTGAATGAAGTGGTATCTCCGTCTACACGGAGGCGGTATTGTTCCAAGCACGTTAGTTAAACTACCATGTTTGCAATGTTTGTCATTTCCTGCTTCCAGCCTGTCAGGATACAAGTATTTCCTGTACTGGGACAACCATGAAACCCTTCAATTTATGCCATATCCCTCTCCAAATACCATCTCCTCTGGCAGTTAATATAATTCCCCTCCTCCATGGTTAGGAATAAATTGCTTTTTTTTTTTTTTTTTTTATGGGAAAGCACTCATTGTGCCCTAACAGCAGATATTTTATATGTGAGCTAATGAAACAAAAGCATATTTATTGCCATCTTAAGATTAAAGGTTTAACAAAATGTGATCATCCCTCTCCAGACCGCAAAGCAGACAATAAATTATAGCCTAATACAATGAATTTTTTTAAAAGGCTTTTAAGAAGTTTTTTATGAGTCCTTTGACATTTTCACCATTTTCAATCAAATTTGATATTTCATTGAGGTGGCATAAATTATTATTTTTTTAATTGCTGGTGAGTGATAAAGCAAATATTTAAGGCAATTAATGAAAGGAATCATATTTTGTCCTCTTTTCTAAAGTTGAAACGAGACCATTTTATATCCTTTCAGTTCAGCCTATATACATCTACAGTATGGCACTTTTAATTTGTATATGTGTGTATAGTTCAAAAATATATTACTATTATGAATTAATATTACACTGTAAAGCAACTGTTTATCATGTTATAAAGGATTTTTTATTCCTGAATTTTAAACAGCCATATGCTGCCTAATATTTTTATAAAAACTGATACTTTTCCCTCCCCCCTCAAAATTGTTTCATGCATACAAGGTTCAAAAGAACAGCATTTATTTGAAATAGTATTTTTCAAAAAATTCTTTTTTTTTCATATGGCTCCTATGAATATCATGGGAAACTAATATTCAATTATTCAATACCATGGTATATCAAAGCACAGTGATAATATAATCTTATACAATCTGTGTAAGCGTAGAGAGTGGAATCATGGGAAATTCCTTCTACTCGTCCCTGCTGCTATGTTTGCTTACATCCCAGAATGCAGTCTTGAGGGAACATCCGAGATTGTTTACTACCGCACAACCAAGGGGTTCACGAGAACATGTTGTGCGCAACAAAACATTGTTTTGCTGTCCCCAGCCACCTCCAGAGTTCTGTAAATTCTTGATTATCTTCTGCTATCACTTCCTTAATTAAGTGACCTTTTGCTAGTTAGCATCAGTTACAGGGGTTTAGCCCTATTAAAGCAATAATCACATCAGTGGCATAATTTCCATTTAATCAACACACTAATTTTAGTACCATTGTCTCGGCGCACAAGGGCACGGGGACGTATTACATTAATAAACTTGGCATGGATGAATGTCTTCTCCGCCACCCAGACGATTCGACCCCTGTGCCAAGAGCAGAGGGGGTGAGTGGGCTGGTGAATAGAGGGGGCTGGATATGCACATTAAGCTACTGACATGCATCCCGAGAGACCGAGCTGGAAATTTGCAGCCCGCAGAATTCCCTTTTTTTTCACTGATTAGCCTAGGTGAGATTATTCAGCAGTCACTGACACGTCTATTCCTACAAATTAACAATGCAATTAATTGGATTTACTCTACACATTTGACACCAGATGTGCTGTGTATCAGGTTGCCGCTGTTGAGATAAAAAACATCCTGGCGTTCGAGTGTCTGTCAGGAGTAAGGCTTGCATCAGGAGGTGGATGACGCATAAATCTCACATTTGCTTTTGGTTTGAGGCGATGACAATGTGAATTTCAATTACCAGCATCAGCTATAATAGAGCGAAGCTGATGGAGGAAATCTCACTGGAAGACATTTACAAGGCTGCGAGAATGTGCGCTAGAAGTACCTTTTCTTTCACATAATTACTCTCTAATTAACCATTAGTTATTCGATTAGCCCTTTTAATCCTCGAGTCATGGGTACGAGTTTCTAAATGGTGGCTTAGTCATTGGCAGCCCTGTGACGACTAATTAAAGGATGTGATGCACAAAATGGCCCACAGAGAGAAGTTTTGGGAGGGGGAGGGTCATTAATTTGTAATAAAAATTAAATGATAAAATGGACAGTTCTGGCTCGGAAATCTGATTGAGTAGTTGTAAAATGGCCGACATTCACACACCTGCAGTGCTAGTGCTAGTATCCCAGGACTTATTTTCATGGACGAGTAAGCTGTACTGCAGAGGATCTGATATTAATTTTTTCTAACATTATAAATGTCTTTACTGTCACTTTTGATCAATTTAATGCCTCCTTGTTGAATAAAAGTATTCATTTCTTTTTCATATGGCTCTTGTGAATATCATGGGGAAATTAATATTCAATTATTTAATACCATGGTACGATGATAATATAATCTGATACAATATAAGTGTAGAGGATTTATGGATTTTTTTAAAGTTTACTTTTATTATTATTATTATTATTTTTTGACCAATTTATTTGTTACTGTGAACACTGGTAAAAGCGATTCAAACACAACAATCTATCTGCAAACAAGATAGTTTTTGTGATAGCTTATTGTGTTCGGCTTTCCAATTCCAACGAACCATGGCCACACAAAAAAGTCATTTTGAGCCAATATACACATAGCCGTTGTCACAATGTGGTGATTTCTGTGACAAAAACGGTCTAGTAATGAGTCTTGGCTATTTGAAAGAACTCCACCAAAGGTTATTAAAGGTTTTGACAAGACTGCGTTACTCTCACTCGCTGTCAAAGAAAATGTCAGTCTGAGGCATTCAGATTCTACCATTTATTACACTTATTACATTCTTAAATAAAAATGCTCCACTGAACAGTTCTTGCATAGATATCTTACAATACCAATTTAAAAAAGAATTATGAAACAGACCAGTAACAAAAATAAATTTCATCTTCTTCCTTAATAAAGAACATTACCATACTAACATTATATCATACAAATAATAATATTTTAAACACTTTGTACAGCAAAAGAACCAATAAAGAAAAAACACACAAGGAAAGAACAGAATAGAAGAAAAAAAAAAACGCAGAGGAAGAGTGTGAAGATTACAGGAAGTGAGGGGGTGGAGTGTTTGTGATGTGGCGAGGGAAAGAGAGGACAGTGAATATGAGGGTCCCTGCTCTAGCGAGAAACTACATGCTTCAGCCTACATATGGCAAAAAGTCGTCCTACTTCCATACAGATAAATCAAGATGGCACATAACAGTTCTATTTTTTCCCCTTTCTTTCTTTTTTCAGATCTGTACCTGTTCTACCAACTGGCAGCTGTCGAGATTCATGTTTGGGTAGGAGATAGAGAGAGCACCTGTGAAAGCATTGAGGTCTGTTGTTGGTCGGTTGCTCCCTTGTTAATGATGTCTAAGGACATTCATAGGTAAGAGATCACTGACAGCTGGTAACACAACTGAATGAAGCTAAAGTGATAGTGTTTTTAGGAAGTGACCATGGTTCTTGCAAGTGCAGGGTAGGATAGTTGCGGGTGGAAGGTGAGAAACGCAAAAAGCCAAAGGGAAAGACCTGGTGAAAACCTTGTGTACTGACATATCAAGTTTGGACAAACACGGATACAGATGCACTTCAAGATGCAGTATATCTCAAGACAAGTTCTCAGCACTGTTGTCTGAGTGACCGGGAACTTTATGAATGAGTATTTGAGTAAATATGCAGAATAGCAGACTTTGTTTTGATGCACTGCTGGCGAAAAAGACCATTTATGTTATGCCATGAACCTATAAGCTTTATGTATTAAGCAGAAGAATGAATCGTTCCCGTGTTCTTGTGATAAGTGCATCTTGAAATGCCACTAAATGTTATGTAGACAATCGACAGCAGTGTCATTTAAACAGACTAAGCTAGTTGTAACAATGAAGAGTGTTATGCAATGAAATGTCGTTCCAATACGGACAATAAAAAATGAAAAAGTTGTCACTTCTGACCTTTTTGTCATAAAATTCCCTTGTGATGTTTCAAGCATCTTTTGTATAAAATTTAAGCTGCCAAAAGCCTCTTTGAAGCTAAAAAGCAAACGGCTTGGGAAGGGAGCCTCACTGGAAGAGTGCCCAGATCTAGTACTCTTAAAATTGTTCCCTTAGAATGTTTTCAAACATTCTTACTGTCGTGTAAAATGCTCCGCCACAGAATTATCTATACATAAAGATAACTTGCAGTAGATAAAGTGGTCTTCTGTACACCTAAATCAGAATTGTGTTAGGATTTGAAGTAAATGATCGCTTTAAAACCAATTGCCTGGATGCTGATTTCTAAAGACATGCCTGACCTGTACTGACAACCGATGCGACTAATTCGCTTGAACTTCACGTTTGGCTCTAAACTCATCCTCAACTTGCATTCAAACTGTATTTTACAAGCTCGCATACTCAAGACCAAGTCAATGGTCACCTAGACGTTCAAGAAGGAATAATAGGAAGCTGGTGTAGGGCAGAAGAGATACTGTGAGAATTAAGTTCAACACAAATGTCTCTCTTTTATCACACAGCAGTTTATTTGCAAATGCGTAAATCTTTGGGCAAAGTATGCATCAGACACCTGTGCGATTGCCTGGACCGCTGCTGTCAGCCTGTGAGTGAGATATTAGGGCTTTCAAATGGCACTTGATATGTAAGGGGGATATGTACGGCAAGTTGCCTGCTAATGAATCTGATTGGCCTATTTCGGATGTATTTGGTAACGTCTGGAGCATGTTGGCAAAAAAAAAAGTATTGTTCGTAGTTTTGCATTTAACGTTGCTTTGCACTGTATTTAAACGGACAATATTTATATGTATTTCTTCATTTGATTTAATTTGAAGATTGGCTTCATTGTTTGTCGTTGTCAAAGAAAATGATATGAAGCATTTTTTTAGGTTCCTGCTTTCCTATTCCTTATGGTGACTGAAGGAATAAGCAGCATGTCATTTTGTAAAGTAGAGGAGTGTGAAGCAAACACAGCTTCTCATCACTACTACTTGCTAGTAAAACGGAAATGTAACCCTTTCAAAGCTTTTAAAGTTGATGTGACACATGTAGAATGTTGTACACAGTCAATAATGGCCCCATTTGTGGAATCGTGGAAATCTTAGAGAACGTCATTATGACACTGTAGGAATACATCCTGCTTGCTTTCTTTACAGAAACTCATCATACAGTCGTCACATACACAGGCCGCTTCTTGCGGAAAAAAGTGCCACAAACCACAACTGATTGTACATTAGTGGAGATGAACCAATTCACCTCCTGTTTCGTCAATTTTGGCATGATTTGAAAAAATGGGATAATAAAAAAGTAATTAATCAATTAATAATGGCAACTGATATCGAACGTGTAGTTGTGGTCAAACAGAAGTGACGCCGTGTGTGAGTCTGTGTATGTGAGTGTGTGTACGTGTGATAAAAGAGCTGCCTTCAGCAGGCCTCAAACCAAAAGAAAAGCACCAACCCTTCACTCTTAGGCAGTGCTGCATCGATCCTTAAGCTCTGGCGGTCCCCCGAGAGATACTCCGGGATCGTTTAGTAGAGTCTGCGTTGACTCTGAAACATGTTACCGCTGAATCATAATGGCTTCAATCTCCCTTTCACCCTTGCAGCCATTAAATCAATGCAGAAGAGGAGGGTCGGCAGGGAAACGCCCTGATTGCGACGCCACGACAGGCTTCAAAACCTTGGGAACGATGATATATATTTCGTCCCCGCGATTTAGAAGCTGATTGTTAACGGAGCTAGACCTAGGCCCGGTTTAGCATAATTTACTCGAGTGTATCAACAAGCTCTCGATTTAACGTCTGACGTCTGGATGGAACACAATCCTACAAAACAACAATTGCTAAAACCCTGCTGTGAAGATTTCGGTGCAAAACAAATAATGCTGAGAGGCAAGCTGTGCATGTATGTGTGCGAGTGTGTGTATCTGTCTGAAAGAGGCTGCCATGCAGTGTTTCGTTTTTAACGCTGTTCATTAACTTTGTAATTATTGTTCTACTTTTTTTTTTTTTATCTTCTTTAGTTTTTCTCAGGAAAAAGCCAAGAGCAAAGAAACCGTTCTGTCTGTATTTGGTGTGTGTGTGTGTGTGTGTGTGTGGCGTTTTTTTTAATGCATTTTTTTGTTTTCTGCTTTTTTCCCTCCAAGTAGTTTTTTGTTTTTTATGCTTTTTTTTATATTGTTTTTGAGCTTTTTTTTTTTGACTGTATGAAAAAAAGCACAGAGAACATTGAAAAAATCAGTGCAGACAATGGATACGAAACAGGCAAAGTTTGTCTGGGCTGATGCCACCAAAGTTCTTTTGGATCCTGATCCCAGCAGGTGCTCCAAACTGAGAGTCAAACGTCCTGCCAGATGTCCCTCCCCCTCAATAACGTCTCCTCAATTGGCTTCCTCAGGGGCACCGGACTACTACGTTCTTACACAGGTGCCAGTATCAACACAAAGCAAAAGAACTTCTTCCAGTGTCAAGAGAGACACACAAGGTCTGTGCCGAGGAGCTCTGGTTCGCTTTTTCTGGATCAAATCAGAGCAAAGCAAAATGAAAAACAGAAGACTTCTGTCCTTTCATACCAAGCCAGCAATCCCAATCTTTTTTTGGGGGGTTTCTGTTCCCGTCTTTTGCTTCAAACGTTTCCTTTCAGTGCCAGATAGCAGTCACTGAACCTTGTGCATACTGAGAAGGGCTCACAGTTCCCTCCCGTTGCCCGAATGTGCACATTTATGCTTGTTCACAAAGCAAGTTTTTACTTTTCAGAAGTTTAAGACATTTCACCTCAGAAGGAAAACAAACCATCTTTTTTAACACTGTCTTTAAAAAAAACAAAGGCAAGAAAGTGTCGCTGCGCATCATTTCGGTCGCCCGTGAAGTGACGGGCGTGAAGAGCAGAGAAGAGTTCGCTCCTGAGCGAAGAGTACGAGAAGTCAGCACACATCCTGAGCGTTGCCGTATTTTTTCTTTTTCTTTTTTTTAACCACGCAGAGCCTACTTCAGGGGCCAGGCATTGCGTTTGGCTGCTTGTTTCATTGGTCACTACTCAAAACGTATTGGCAATGTTGTTTACCATGTTTGGTTGTTTGCTGTATTACGACATAGCTGCAGGTTGGTTATTGTGATGTGTCCTTGGAAAAAGAAATAAGAAGTTCCAGAATGTACAATGAATATGATTCTCTAGTAGAACCATTATGTTACGTGGCATGTGCGTTTAGGTTTTATACATGTAGAGTTGAGTATCCGTTCCATGCTAATGGTTGATTTACTGTTTACAAAGAGAATGGCAGAAAAAAAAAAACCCGGTGGTGTTTGGCAGTGTCTGACCTCCAAGCTAGCACACGGTAAGGCATGGCTAATCGCTGATGAAAAGGCTTTTAGACTTTCAGAATCCAACAACGTTTGCCCACGCTGCCTCACATGTTCCTCCTGATGACGTTTGCGGCCAGACCCCTCGTGTGAACCCAAAGTCTGTTGTGAATGTTGCTGTCTGGGCGGTGCACACCTGTTCTCCTCTTCGTTCTCACTCGTTTTCTCCCACTCTCTCTCTCTCCCGTCTCCCTCGGCCTTAGATATGTCGCTTCATGTGCAAAGCCAAGTGATCAGACCTGGAGAAACATCTGTAAAGAGAGAAGGAGAGCGAGTTAGCTTGGATTCACTTTAGGAAACACAGTTATCATCACACTAAAGAGGGATGCAGTCTGAGTTTCTTGGAAGATGTGTGGCTGCTTTGCAGATGGAACAGAGAAAACAACATTTGGCGTTTGGGAAAAAAACTCTGAATTTTTAAGCATAGCCAGCTTTTTGCTCTAAAACTGGTGACAGATCGTTTTGAACGCATATCTTGCCAATGCAGTTAGCAAGTCTGTGTCGAGCCTTGCGAAAGAAATCATTTTTTGGGAGTGCGTCCACAAATCATATCGAGCCTGTTTGAATTTTAGAAATTATTTCGAGGCTGGGGGTGAAATGGTATTGTTTAAACTGTGCGGCCACATTAGTTATGTAGCACTTGAGTCATGGCGGTTGGTTTCTCGTTGTGGGCCGTGGGCTTTTTTGTGTCATCATCAATTAAGCTCACATGTAGCCACTGCCGATAGGAGCAATACATAAATGTGTTTGGAAAATATGGTGTTGCAATGCCATGTCTGTATATTTATGCGGCTATGAGGATTTTGATATTACAGCTATAGTTTTGAAAGTGAATCTTAACTGGAATGAATAAAAACTCAAGAGTGTAGAGAGTTGGAAAGGAGTGGAGAATTATAATTTCAATTTGCCTCTGGCTGTATCCATTATTAATTAGTCAAGAGCCACAGTGTTAACTCCTCTGTTGCTTTTTGGATGGGAAGCAGCCAAGATAGAAATTGGGGTGGAAGGAGTATGTACATCTACAGGTAGAGTTTGTTTTCAAGCGAGTCATCTCTAATATTTTCTATATTATATATAAGTCAGATGGTTTCTGGTTTTTCCCCGTTGCTTTGCAGAATTCTGTTCTGAACATTGAACAAATTTTTTTCTCATTTTCCCATTTTTTCATGACAGTGCAGGTCCACTGCTATGGCGGCAAATCTATGGCAATAATACGCGAGCGCACCACTGATTTATCAATTTTACCAAACTTTAGCTCTGGTCGCATCGCGGGGAAACCAAAACAACTCAAAACAACTGTTTTGTTACAATGAAGAAAGGCACAAACACGAAACAGCAAGCCAGCCAACGTAAACAAGTGACAATTTGTGCTAAGTGCTAATTTCCGATGCATAAATACTGCGATAGCTCATGCAAAGCATGGTGATTGGATTAGACAAGTCCTTTGTCATGTATAATGTTACACTGCTCATTAATAATGCATTAATAGGGCCGTCAAGCCGATGACGTAGATAG
>JAUMHR010042207.1:0-10068 GCA_032361145.1 Enteromius fasciolatus | reverse complement strand
TAGGAATGGGATGGCACTTCAGTTCATAGAATGAGTAAAGGCAGGTGAGCGAATACTTTTGGTAATATAGTATATATATATATAGACGCAACAGATGCGCCCTGTGTTTGACCACTGTCTTTTTAAACAGAAAATAAAAGTGTTGCTCTAAGAATGGACGTCATATCTTTCTTTTAAGTGTAACACATGCAGGTAATCCCACAGCAGAGATACCAGCACAGATTAGACCTGCGGTGCATTGAAAAGCCCTCATGATGAAATCTTTACCACCCACAGCGCGCTTCAACACATGATGCTGAACGAACAATACAAAAACTATTTTGTTTCTGGTTCTGCAGTTTACAAGTAGAAATCTCAAGCACAACACCAGATGAGTCATTGTCAGGAAACATTGTCTCATGACTCGTGCTAAAAATACTTTTAAGAACAAACTTCTTTTAATATAGCACTCTGTCGTTCACATTTAAGTCAATCATTTGGTATAAATGTTTTAAATGCAGAGTGTCGTTGTCATAGCAGTAATGGACAGTGATGTATGAAGAAGCAGTTTTCAGCTTTTATAAGCACTAAAATTCTAATAATGCTGAGCCATGAAATACAAAAACATTTCCATCTGGAGTAAATTAGGCAATTTATAGAAAACAAGGTGTCGGAGGAGGGGGTGAATTTACAAATAAGATGCATTATCCAATTCCAGATCCTTCTGCTGTTCTCATTTTATTTTTTTAACATCAATCAACCACAAATGATTTATTGTAATGATTGTAAGTGCTGAAGCAGCTCACAGATCTGGGAAAGTAATGATATTTGTGGACAGTGAACAAAGATTCAAGAAGCCAACAAAACAAAGAACACAGAAGGCAAATAAAAGACGGCATTCTGCTTTCAGAAACAAGAATTCTCAGAAGGAAACAGAGAAAGTTCACATAAACTGGCCATTTTTCAAACAGGGTATAGCAGATGTTTTGACTGGATGCAGTGATGACAATCGTTTTTTTACTGAAAGATTTTCTCCAGCACAAAAACTGTAACATTCCTCACCCAGAAATAATGTTATTAGGACCTTGTACTGTTCTGCACTGTCGTATTCAAGCCTGTTAATCAAATAAGGGTTAAAATGACCAAACCAACTCTTTTACTCGCTGCTTTAATTTACAGTGAATACTAATTTATGAAACTAGCTTTACCCTATTACCTTCATTTAGGCTCAATTTGTTACTGGTAGGTTAAGTTTGGTTACATGTTTGTAAAAACTACAAACTGAAGTTGATGATCAACATTTTCTAAAAGACGGAGCAATTCTTGAAGATGAAAAGCACCAAAGATCTGATATAAGACTCCAGTTGAGGTCAAATTTATTTAATTTCTCCTTTGGCACATGAATTTGTAGGAAAAATACTGCTTCGCTTACCTCGACAAATGTGGAAATCTGGCCTCCATTTCTTTGCCAGATTTCTATCAAGCAAATGCAATGGAATTTCCTGTATTTGATTGCAGAATTCACTGACAAACACAGCAGCAAACAATTTGTATTTTTCTTAAAACGTCCAATATTTTGTGGCATGGATTTTTGTAACATATGTGCGGTACTAAATGAAAATAATATTTTACATGATAAGAACATTGGCTCATCTTGCTCCAGTCCGCTGCTTTGTTATGTCCTAACTCTCCTAACCTTTAACCCGTTTGACCGACCAGCAACTATCTGTTTGAAGAACCAGCAGTAGTTTGAAAACACTAATGTGTGTAGAATTGATTGCCTTCATTTTTAAGATTAATATTAATATATTTAATTGCACTCCACTCACTCACTCCACAGGACGAAGCGATGCAAACTCTTAACAGATGTAAATCCTGTCACCATATGTGGCATGAATACAAATGTGCTCTTAAGTGCCTCTTCTGTCGAGTGGCTGAGTTTTGGTTGTCTGATGTTATGTTTGGGACAGTGTTGAATGGCTCTTGTGTGAATGCAGGTTTTATTGTTAAACACAGTTGCTGCTGCCCTATTTCTAGCTTTATTCCTTGGCTCGTGTCTTGGCTGTTTGGCTCTATTTCTTCCTCCTTCTGTAAATTTGGCTAACATCTAATTATTGTGTAACTCATAGTAACAAGCAAAGGGGAACCCCACAATCAACTACTGTGTGGATATTCACTAAACGCTCATGTGTTGGAGATCAACCAAGCTTAACTAAAAGATTTTGGTTCTTGTTTTGATCTTTGCATCAATGCAAACTCTGTTTGGGACAAGACTGGGAAAAAAACAGGGAATGTTCAAGATTATTTAAATATTTCCACAATTTTGATGACACCACTAAACATACATTTTGGTTAAAAAACTTATTTCCACAAAAAATAAGCAGAAGTGAAACATTTCAGTGGCATCATCAGTCCCAAAATAAAAGTGAAAATGTGGCGTAACTTCACCTTTGTCTGGTGTATCTTTGACTTGTATCTTTAACATAATAAAATAGTGATTATATTAAGGTATTAAGATTCAAACATGCAACAACTGGTCATTGTTTTAACATGTGCATGAATCTTCTTCAGATATGCTTTAATTTAGTTTTTACTGTAAATAAGACAAAACTCTATATCAGCATCTCTAATTTCAATAGAAATGTGTGTTGTTGGTTAATTTTAGCCATTGATTAAAACATTAGGCTGCATTTTTTACCAGCTCTGAGCTTTTTCTTCTCCTTTTTGTTTGTTAACATTACATAGAAAGGGCTTATATGCATATCATTTGAGGTATTTGGTTAAAGGGTCAATCCAACACACTTACATTACAAGTTCGTCACCGTAACTCACATTCTTGCTTTTTAATTTTATTTTTATACAAGCAGTATAAATCTATGACATTAGCATTGGCAAGTTTATTGATTCAGTGGAGTGCATCCAAAAGATTATACATTTAAAATTAAATCTAAACAAAGTCCTTTCCAACAGCAATAGTTAACTCCTTTCTTATGATTACAGGTAAATATTGTTTTATTTTTTTGATTGTACAACATAAAATGGATGCTGCATTAAATACATATTTACTGCAATGAGCTATATAAGATTTCCCAACCACTTAGTCAAAATCTACTTGAGTCCAGTCGGCGCTCCAGAAGTTTCATCTTAAAAGCTCAAAGCTCGCTGAGTTTGTGGGCGATGGCTGAGCGGATCAGAGGGAGGAGTTGACCGTGGCTTCTTCAGGAGAGCAGCTGGGCAGCGGCGAGTCTACCTCGGTCGCCGACACAGATTGATTCAGCTCCCTCAGCGAGCTCTTGGTGAATTTCAAGCACGAGGTCCTCACCAGTTTACGCACCTTCTTGGTGAGCAGCACGTAGAGAATGGGGTTGACACAGCTGTTGAAGAAGGCCAGGCTGGTGGCGAGCGGGAAGCCCACGGTGAGCACAGAGTGCAGGTAGGAGGTGTGATGCATGCTCAGCTCCATCAGGCTGAAGGTGTGAAAGGGCACCCAGCACAAGAAGAACGCGAGAATCACGGCAGACACAGTTCTGGAGAAGCTGGTCAAGCGGACAGAGTCAGAGCGCCGCATCCTGACCGCCAGCAGAACGCCGCAGGTGGTGATGGTAGCCAACGGAAGCAGAAAGCCCACAGTGGTGCGCAGAGACACCATCGCAATGTGTCTCACCATGATCGTGTGACTGTTCTCTTCGTGAAAGTTATTAAAACACACCACCCTCCCTTTATGCTGGATCACGTCACGGAATATCAGAGACGGGCAGCTTAGAAAGCAGGCCGTGATCCAAATCAGAGCGCATGCCCACCAGGCCCTCCGGATGGTTCGGTACCTTTCCGACCAGCTCAGGTGGACCAGCGAGACGTAGCGGTCCAAGCTCAGCACGGTCAGGAACAGCACGCTGGCGTACATGTTTATGGTGCACACGAAGGAGTTCAGCTTGCACATGGTCTTCCCGAAGAGCCAGTGAAAGTCTCGCAGCACATAGTCGATGGAGAACGGCAGCGAGAGGACAAACACGAAGTCGGCGATGGCCAGATTCTGCAGCCAGATGCTGTTCACCGTCCGTTTGCTTTTGAAGGCAGTCACCCAGATGACCATGCCGTTCCCGAATACTCCCAGAGTGAAGGCCAGGCTGTAGATAATCACTGATATGATGTGAAGAGCTTCTCTCTGAGTGTAGCTTTCATTCTTGGTCTCCTCCACATATCCATAGTCCAGGTTTTCGTAAGTGTCGTTTTGATAGTCTCCGTATTCCTGGGTCATCATTCTAGAAACAAAACAGGAAAGGAACATCTATTTTAGGCCTGTTGTCCGATATACTGCCCCAGAAATAAGAAGACCATTTTATGCCGCTTCATAGTATAACTGCTTAATACTATAATTGCAAGAAGGCCTACACACTTTAAACTATTAATTCGTAAGAATATTTAGATAGTGGAAATCAAGTATCAAAATATTAAGCACACGTGCACAAAAGGCACAGATTCCTTAAAGGAATTAAAATTCTGTCATCATTTACTCAAGTAGTTCCAAACCTGTTTGAATGTCGAACACAAAGGAAGATATTTTGAAGAAAGTTTGTAACCAGGCTGTTTTGGGTCACCATTGACTTCCTCACATTTAAACTAGCACCTCATGGCTATGCCACATTATGTACAAAAAGACACAAAAAACATGGTGACATTCGTTTTTATGTAAAAATGACAAAGTCCATTGTCACACCATTGGTTGATCTGCTACTGTGTAGGCTCACTCAATAAGAGTAATGATATTTCTGCAAAATGATATGAAGAGTTAATTTGCAAAAACAGATAAATCTATATTTTAAAATGTTAAAAATCTTGTTTTTTAATCCTGCATTCCCATTAATACCAATCAATCTGCAGTTAGTTTAGAAATTACAGTAACATTTTAGGATCTCTCACCTAGTTTCTTATTAGCATGCATATTACTAGAATACAAGCCATTTATTAGTAACAATTAAGGCCATATACTGTAAATGCCTGATTCTACATCCCCAATCCCGATACCTAAACTTACTACCTTACTAAATATTAATAATATTCATTTTGGAAACGTAAAAGTGAGTGCACTAGAAGATTAATGCTATATGAAGTTTGAAAATAACTTACTCTAAAGCACCTACTCTAAACATAACCGACAGTGTTAACCAAAGCAATTGTGTGATACAAAATGCACAATGTATGTCATTTTAGCTTGCTTCCTTTAATCTTTGTGCTCTTTTATCATGATTTGTGTGTTTACAGGACTCGAGCTGTACAGTACCGTGTGTACAACCTGTACCAGGTCATCAACTAAGCAAAATTGCCTACTTTGTAGTTTAGCAAAAATGTTAGAAGAGGCATGCATTTCCAGTAAGCTTGTAGGTTTCAAAGAGCAATGTTTTCATAGCACTGTTTACTCTTTTCAGGAGAATCAACCAACAAAAAAAAGTTCATACTGTAGGTAAACCATTACTAAAATACTGTAATTGTTAACCTTTACTTTCAACATTTAAAAACTGACTCATATTGAATGTTTCAAACTGTGCTCATATTTACCAAGACACTAAAATATCCAATCAAAAGTAATGTTTAGTTAAAATATTTTTTTTAGCTCAATGCATTTACTATATGTCAAAAACGATCTATTCTTCTTCCTTCAAAGACATTTAAAAACATAACAGATCAAGCCCCTCGCACAGAACTAGTTTAACAGACACACAGTCTACATGACAATGTTATTCTCTCTGAGTAGGCTTTGTTCAAAATTGATCCCAGATTCTGCAGCGATTGAGGCGCCTCAGTCCAAACACAGTCTCTTCAGAGTTAGGGAATTACCTGCCAGCGTCCCGCTCACACACGTCAGCTCTTTCTGCAAGAGTTCCCGATGATTTCACAGAGAGATTGGTGATATCCCTGATGGGTGTTTCCCTGTTCCTGAGCAGAATGAGAGAGAGAGAGAGAGTGAAGAATGACTGAAAAGAAAGGATGTGGACTGAGTATGGCACTTCCACACACACACACACACTTCGTCCCTCATAAAATCATTGCCGTGTTTTGTTTTCCGGAGCGCTGGAGTCTGTGGTCAGAGATTGGCCAGCACGAGCACAGGAGGTTTTTATGATTCAGCTCTGTCACTAACTCACAAACCTCTCACTCAAGCAGGAATGTTTCTCTGCAGGATCTTTCCATATGTGTTCCAGAGGACTTTATGATCCTAATGAGAGATGTGTGATCATTCTCTCTCTGGAAATTTGATCTGTTAAGAAACGTGACTGCAGTTACGATGGGGTCAACACAAACTAGCTCAACTGAGCCGCAAATTATTTAGTAATTATGACACGCCCCTGCAGAATGAATCAAAACTTCAGCAATGATTTCATGGTCGCTGTGACGTGATCCTGGATCAACATTACTGTCTAAAAATATAGATTTATATCCCCATCCCTGGTGAGCGTGATTTCACCAAGTACAAGATGTTCCTGGAACAACATCCCAATCAACCAACCGAGAATTGGTGCTTGTTAATCAGCTATCATTTCCCTCTGATTTTAGACATATATTTTGGGTAGGGGTAAGTTCATATTTTTGGACAGTAATGTTAATCCAGGCTCATATCTTACTGTTTTCATAGCCTGCTCTGTAAAATAAAATAATAACCCAAAGAGTTTAAGGTGTGATGCATTAAAGCAGTTTTTTTCCCAAAAGGGCTTTAAATTGACTAGTAGTTCTTTACAAAACCATGACAACAACAAAAAAGATAATAAATAAACAAACAAAATAAATCATCATCTGTAAAATCCAAACAGTCAAGGACTTTTGAAACTCCAAAGCAAAAGAAAGTTGAGATATATAATCAGTATAATCTAAACAAAGACGTTTAGTTGTTGTTTTTGCCAAACTTGAAGTGAAAAGAGCGACTGAAGGACTTCATTGTTTAATGAGATGAATGCCTTCAGCGCAACCCTGGTAACCGTTAACAACTAACTAGAAAACGGTTCGGTTAATAAGAGTTTTTAACCAGAATATAGTTTTATAATAAAGTAGTGAAATTAAATAAAATGTACTGTAATAAAGGCGTTACCATACCTTGTTTGTTGTCGAGGATGTTGTCGCAACCGCCAAAACTTTACGCAAATGCTTGTCCCGTTTGTTGGAAGCTGTAAAGTCGTGTAAATATACTGTCGTCATATACTGTCGTTTGGCGGAGTTCAGTTCACGCGCTTCGGGGAGCTGATGTTACAAAGTGACCGTGTGCACGTCTCTCTCTCTCTCTCTCTCTCTCACTCTCACTCTCAGCGCAACAGAGGAGCCTTCATTTTTAACACAATCAGGCCCGCATGCTTTATTTTGCAACAGTACGTTTATTTATAATGTAATTACAACTTCTCAACATCTTGCATCCTGAATAAAATCACAATTGCTACAAATCATTAAGCACATCTATTTCCAACACAGATACAGTAATAGTCAGAACTATAGGTTACATATAGTTATGAAACTTGTATTTCGTAACGAGTTATGGAAGTAAAATAATGGCACAGACAGTACGTCATCTCATCTGCCGGCTGCTGCAAAGGACAGCGCGTTTGACTGAGGCAAAATTGAGGCAAACCCAAGAAACAGGTTAAAAGGCTTTTTAATATAATTTTTTTTTTACAGTAAAGTAACAGTTAGCCACGCCACTGTTGTCTGTGAGTTACTGTGACAACCGGTGTTAACATCAGCTGCAGGAGGCATTTCTCAGTTTTTCCTGGCTTATACCCCATTAAAGTTCAACAACTGCCTTAAATTCGTTAAGTAGCATTATCTACAGTCTACTTAAAGTACCTTTGTTAATATTTATACCTCTGTTATTATACCTTTATTATCTGAAATGTCTGCTAGCAAAGGTTATGCTAGCTTATCTGTTTATAATGATGCTGTGTACGGCACACTCACTGTATATCCTGTGTTTGATAATTTCAGTGTGTTTTACTGTTGATGTTTGTGTGTTTTTCAAAATAAAGAAACTAAATTCATTTTGAGTCTGTATTCATCCTTCACGGCTCTTGGAACAGCCTTTATGTTAGTTTGGGCATATGAGAAAATAAATTAGGTTATGCTATTGCATGTTCGCCCACATAAAATGAATTATATTCATTTATCACATATTAATTATAAAAAAAAATCACCAACTGATTACCAAAACTATTGATCCATGACGTTGCCATGATGTCGCCATTACGAACTGGCATCGTAACAAATGTAACGTTACTGTAGCTGAGTATAGCCTACTTAACGTTACTTAGTTAGGGTTTGGCTTAGGGTTACTTGCATGTAATAAATCACTTTTATTTATATACCATTTTAACAATACAGATTGTAGCAAAGCACTGAACATTAGCAAGTAGGAGAACAGATTGATGGTAATGCATAATGACGAGAATTAAACTATTTATTCATTAAATGCCGAGACGGTCTCTGTAGTCAAAACAACGATAATCACTAAAAAATTAGAGTTTGGGTGGGTGCTAAATAGGAAAAAGATCTGCCACCCGCAGTAGATTTTGATATTCTATGTATTATCAGATGGCCAGAGTTTTGAGAACGCAGCAGACGTGGAGGACTATAATGTGATAAGAGCTCGCTCAAGTACTGAGGAGCTAAGCCATTCAGGGCTTTATAAGTAATTAACTAGATTTTAAAATCTATACGATGTTTGATAGGGAGCCAGTGCAGTGTTGACAGAACCGGGCTAATATGCTCATACTGCTGTTTGATAATCATGCATAATTGTTATTATAATAGTAAGTACATGTAACGTGTAACAAGGACATTTTACAATAAAGCGTTACCGAAATTAAGCAGCAAATGTAAATTCATCAGTTCATCACAAAGGACAAGCCCAGCAGTGACAAGCCATTGTACCCACATTTTGTTCTGACAGACTAATAACGAGTTAATGCAGTTACAGACCTAGTCTTTTTTGTTAGGTCTTTCACAGTTCACAGTTCTTTTAGTTTTTACAAATGACCTACATATGTCTGTGGTTTGTAATCCGCTCTAATTTTTGCAATCTGTCTGTACACAGATCTATATTTTGGGCAACAACCGCCCCCTGTTGCAGTTCAATATAGTCTTACGTTGGAGACATGAACAGGATGTATATGTGATTAATTCAAGTCCTAAGGGATGCCTGTAAGTCACTTCCTATGCCTTGGCTTAGGAACAGCAGTTATAGAGCTAAGTTTACATGTTGGTGATCAAGTAGATGCATATCTTATTTGTACAAAAACTGTGTATACACTCTCAGAAATAAAAGTACAAAAGCTGTCACTGGGGCAGTACCTTTTCATAAGGTACACTTTTGTACCTATTAGATTCAAATATGTACAGTTTAAGTATTAATATGTAGCCTACCTTTAAGGTACACAAATGGACCCTTTTGAAAAGGTACGGCCCCAGTGACAGCTTTTGTACCTTAATTTCTGAGAGTGTATATATATATGCACCCCAACAAAGTTTGTATCATGCATACTATTTGCATGCCAAGCCACATGTACGTGTCATATACACACCAAAGTCCTTTTTTTCGAATATCTGCCTGTTAACTAGTGCAGCTTTGCTGTGACTTGTTATGAATCATGCATTGATTAATATGTGAAGTAAACAGCCTGTTCTGTGGAAGTGAGGTCAGCACACATCTGAACTGGAAGGAAAGGGCTGGTTAGGGTTGTAATTTAAGGCCAAGGACAGCATCTGAACACAAAGATCTCAGGCTGGCCATCAGGATCTGTTTTCAACATCGCCTCAGCGGTGCGCTGGGGTCTCATAATTCTAACAGGATGTCCTGGAATGTTATAATGTTTGAGACGGACTGTTAGAGAACACAAAACCACTAAGGTAAACATTACTGGAATGCATTATTTTTTGCATTTTTTCATCTATAAAAATATTTTAAATTGAACTTTGTTTTAATTCTTTATACTTTGGCTTTTGATGTCTTGCATATTTTAGTAGGCTGTATTAATTCATTTCACGAGTTCGCGCTTCCTTAATAATCATATAAAGCAAATTTGGCATGCTGTCCGGGGGGCGAGCCGGGGGAAC
>JAUMHR010042206.1:0-10090 GCA_032361145.1 Enteromius fasciolatus | reverse complement strand
CTTCATCTAAACCAATGTTTCCCAGCAATTTTCGGCTTAGGTTGCCCCACAGAGCCATCAAAAAAAAGAAAAAAAAAAGTACTTTATCCACACCAAACTAGAAATCTGTTCATGTTAACTCAAAATATTAAAAAACCCTTGTATTTTAACTTTAAAATATAAAAAAAACCCACACAAAGCAAAACCAAACCTGCTTATATGTGTGCAACCTTTATGTATAACAACTGGCAAAAAAACAGCAAAACTGAAATCTTTCTAAAAACCCCAGGAACCTGCTAAAAGTTGCAAATGCAAAAAATTGGTTTTGCTTAGTTTCACACAAATGATCATTGCCTAGGTTGTGTATGTGTGGGGAGGAGCTATCACAATATGGGCAAGACCCTGTCAGATTAGGGGCGTGTCTGTTTTGGTGATTCAAATATAAACACTGGCTAGCAGAAATCACTTAGCCCACCTTTAAAGGTACGTATACTTTATAACAACCAGCAATCAAAACACAATAAGCCATAAAATATAAATTATACAAAATATGCTAACAGTATAATAATGATAACCATGATATATGGATATAGTTATATTAGTGTTTTTATATTTATATTATAATAATTACAACAGTTGCCTGTAAAAAACATTTCATAAAGGTTAAAACATTTACCCTGTTTTTGACACATGACAATGTCAAGATAAGATACATGTTACAACTCTGTGATGTTGTGAACTCACCTGGTTATGCTTGATGTCATCACCAGGAGACAAGTAAGCACCTCTGAACAGTGTAGATGTTCCGCTGGAGATTTGAGCTGCACAGACAGTGAATTATAAAGATGGTCAGAGGACTGACAGGTAACAGAAAATGTTGACATGAAACAGGTGTGTGGGGCATATGAATTACAGTTCGTGTCTTTTGTTGAGGTAGAAAAAAACGGTTACACTGTTACTTTTACTAATTACAACTCTCGTGTAATTCACTGCCTTTATTTGAAGGTGGTTCTGTACGCCGATCATGTGGAAGCTTTAACCTTCTGCTACAGCCTCACCTGCCATGGCATCTTTTCTGGAGGTGTGCTCGCCCTTGTTTCCATGGTAACCAGAATTGGTTCCAGTTGACTCATAGTCTGTCTTTCTCTCCTTCAAGCTCATCATTTCTCGAGGGGAGGTGGGGGCACTTGCTAAAAAACACAGCAAGTCAACCAGTAATGAGTGAGAGGGGGAAAACTGCCTTGTTTGTTTAGGAGTAAGAAGTATCTTGACACATTTGAAAGTACAATAAGATCTCATTCCATCAATGAATCTTTTATTTTACATAAAAAACTCATTTACTGTAATGAAGCAATTCTCTTGTTGCCTTCTGAGGCGAACAAGTGTCAGTGCTCTCCTCCTAATTGCTAAATGGAATTGGTCAGGTAATTGATTGGTTTTGTCTGGGCCTCTTTCTCGTTCCTTCAGCAATAATTTATTTCACCTTTCTTGTCAGCTTTGTGTTTGGCAAAGCTTTGGTTAGTTCAAATAAAGCTGTCTATATGCCTTCTGTCAGGAAGTAAGATCCAAGAATTTATAGAGGTAACACTTAATAAAACCCTTGCAAATTCAAACATATAACTGTGGTAGTTTTAGTACAAATGAAACATTTTGTTCATCCATATACTGAAGTTGATTTAAATTATTCACACTTTGTTCAGATTATCATCATTAAAACAAAAAAGTATAATTGTATCATTAATTTTAGCTTTTTATGATTATGATGTTTTCATATAGACAAAGTCGAACAAGGACAAGGGTAAAACAATAACACTGATAAATAGGCTACTGAAAAGTGTCAAAATGTAATAATAAAGTTTTACTCTGACCTTCATATAACAGAAAGGAAAATGAAATCTGTTAATGAAACCCCTGGGACGTACCAGTGAAGTGTACAGAGTAATAGAAACAACCAATAACATCCTCAGCAATTCAAGAAAGGATCATTTTACAACAAAGCATTTCATTATACCAGAAAGACATGCTTAACATGGCATGGTTTAATTATGTGGATGTTAATGAATCAGCTCTTCAGGACAATCTCCTGTTTTTGCTATTTTTAAGCTTGACTTTGTTGGCTGGCGTGCAGTCTACGCTAGATGGCCATCTTAATTGCAAATGTTTTCATTTTTATTTCCCTGAGAAATTACAATTTGCACAATTTAAAAGGTGTGAGATTTCTCATCTGGGATCGTTCCCCACCACATTCTCCCAAGCAGCAGGTAGAATAAATGCCCTCTCTTTGTTTGTCCCAGGATAGGTGAGGACATTATGAGTATTTAATATTCAGGTTGCCCCTAGACTACATTCGAATAAACATAATGAGAATTCTGAATAAAGATATATTACACACTAGAGATGAAGTAGCACTATTAATACAGGTATAAAGTGATATACTAAAATAAACTTCGATATCTGAAACGCAACTAGAGAACAGAGAGTGCCTGCTAAACAAAGCGTGTTATTTCAGCAGAACAGACTCTTTTGTAGCACTCTGTAATTTGGATACGCCTGGTGCCCTGACTGACAGTACTGTACAGGATTCTGCGACCCACCATCAGCTGCAAACAAATATCAGGATATACAGTAGACTGATCTTCACAACTGTTTACAGCATAATCTCCCATTAATGCACTATTTAGGGATTAGTCATTATGAATGACATTATATCAGAAAAAACGACTTTTAGATGCTTTAATGAATGCATTCAAATTTCTGACTACTTGATTTGAAAAATAAGTAGTTTTGATTATTTCAAAAACATTTTTATTCCTATAATCTATTCCTGACAAGGAGATAAAGATGATGCTGATAGAGTGCAAAGGAAATGTGATACCGCTTGTTGTGAAAAAGTGGAGCGACTCTCACCTGATCGATTATTGGGCGAAGTCCGCACAGGAGAGATAGATGGAGTGCGAGAGGAGGAATAAGGTCGTTGTCTGTCTCTCTCAATTGTGGATGAAGAGCCAACAAAGTGATACTGAGAATAGCCATCCTGCCATAAAAATAAGAGAAGCATGACAATCTGTTCATCCTGAAACTTCATCCTTTTTGGTTACAAGTATACGCCAAACATAGAAAGATTTGAATTCCTTTAAAAAACTCTCGAATCATATAAACCAAAGGGTCAGAATGTTTAGTTAGCACCTGCTGGTAGATGCTGTAGCTGCCCAAATTGGCAGTAAAAAGCCTCCAACTCCATTGATGCCCATATATAGGTGCCAATGTAATAGATGTGAGAACAGCAAGGTCTTCTAATTTATTACCTTTTTATAGAGGCTTCGCAAATCTCTGTACTGCCACATGCTGTTGAGGACTTGAGATGCTGCTTTCACCACCTTCGGTGTGTGTCTGTAGGGAAACGTAGAAGTGGAAATTAATACAATGCATAGCTCTATCTGCAATAATGTAAGCAACATAAGTGAATTTCAGTTTTTAATCTATTTCTGGGGCTTCTGATATAATGGATTGCTTCATTTTTTTTTTGCAAGAGTGCGAACTAAATAAAACCCTGTGGTATAATACAGAAACTTTATAGAAAGTACTTTCTCAGCTATAGTGTTGATAGATACAGACTATAAATATCACAGGAAAAATTTATTTGAGTTCAACTTAATGTGGGCATAGATTTCTCTAATGGTGATAAATTCTAACATACGAAATAAGCTCTAACTAGAACAATAAATATTATAACATCTATAGTAAATGCTGCGGTAATGAGTTTACTTGCACTGCTCTATTATTCAAAACTTCCACAAAACTGTAATATTGTGAAGTATTACTAGAATTTGAAATAACTTTTTTATAGTTTGATATATTTTGTCATTTTACCTGTGGCAAAGCTAAATATATTCAATAGCCATTACTTCAGTCGTCAGTGCCACGTGATCCTTCAGAAATCATTCTAATATATTTCCGCGGGAAACATTTCATGTTTTCAGGATTCTTGTTGAATAGACAGCATTTATTCTCAAATCTTCAACATTCTAAAAGCCTTTACTTTACCTTTTTATTCACTTTAATGCATCCTCGATTTACAAAAGTGTTAATTGTAAAAGTGTACCTGAACAGTAGTGCGTCACCCATACCAACTAAAAATATTTTTTTCTAATGCACTTTCAGAGTTAACTAATTTTGTACAAAAGCTCAACAATCCCAACAGTGCTATTAGACTTGCATCAATCTTAATATCTCCTGAAAAGAGACTGGACTTCTTTAAAGTAATTGCAGTTTTTCCTCACCGTCTTACAATAAAAACTGTTAAAAGTGAATTGCTTAAGTAGTTTTCCATTTTTCAGGTTCAGCGTGTCCTCTTCCTTTACAAACTCATTTCCTTTGCATTTAAACATGCCAAATTCTACGGGACATAAACTGGGGGTTTTGTCAACATGCTCTAATCGGATGTGATCATGTTACAGAATACTAAGATACTAACTTGTCTCCTTTGCTGCGGGCAATTCCGATGAGTTTCTCAATGCCTCCAGCATCACGAAGAGCCTTGGTGTTCTCCATGTTCTTGGTGATGACTTCATGCAGAGCGCAGCAGATCGCCGTGATGGTGTCATCGGACATGCTCTTGCTGACAACACCAGTGCCTGTGCTGTTGTTATTGTTGCCCCCCGGTAGACGATGGACCAGATCCCTCATGGCATACTTGCCTGTGAGTTGCGTGGATGAGATAAACAGAAAAGAAAAGTCAGAGAGGAGATGTGACAACCTTTTCAGAGATGCAGATTTTGGACTGGGCTTCTACCATCGGCATGCAGAGCTCTTTAATAAATGCGCTGAAGCTCAAGGCCCCAACTGAAAATGCCAAAGCGTCCGATACACCCACATCACTACCCAGCAGCTCTATTACACTTAACGTGACCGCAAAAGACCCATTCCCCCCAGGGAGCTAATTCTCTCTGCAACGACCCGCACTACAAACCTGCTTTTAACCGGTGTGCATTGAAGTTACATGAAAGAAAGGTTCCCAAAAGAAATATATTCCAAAAGAAATTCACACGCCTTCGAATTCACGCAGGGCCAAGACTAGACTGAAAGAGTGCGAGCGGTTGCCAGGGAGACAAGGGGGCCCATCAGAATACACAAACTATTAAAAAGATCAATAGTCTGTTAGTGTCGTGAGCAGCCTTTCAAACAATGGCATCTTGTCTCACTGCAATACCTGACTAGAAATGCTACACAGATGCCATCGCTGATACACAAATCACAAAAACACACGCTCACACACAAAAGGAAATAGATCTTGAAAGGCCTCTGCCTTACAAGTAATTTAAAGGTACACGTACCTCTGCGGCATTCGGCTCTGCTAGAGTCAAAGAGAAAATGTTAGCTCGAGGCAAAACCTACCTATGAGCTCCTTGTTCCTGACATCAAGGGCCATGTTTCGGAGAGCTGTGGCCACGGCGCACACCACCCGGTCATTGTCTATTCTCAGCAACTCCACCAGAATGGGCAGCCCTTTCTCTTTCCGAACCGCAGCACGGATGTACACTGACCACTGCAGGCAGAAGAAATGGACAAAACGGTCCCACAAAATCCTCATCAATACATCAGCTAAACGGAAACAGGCAATGGAATGAGATTTTTGCATTAGAATTTAGTTCACCGAACTGTTATTTGTTTCACTTTTCTGTGCAGAAAATGAGGACAACAGAAGATTCTGGAGTGAAAGATAGCTAAATTTGAGACAGAATATCTAAGTCACTGTTTACACTTTCAAGATTTTCATTAAGAATCCAGCACATCCATTTGAAGATGTGCATCTTACACTGGTGTACACTCCAAAGAGACTTTGTTATCAATATAAAGTTTACTATGTTGTCCAAGTTGGCGTTAGATATCTGTTTCCAGAACTTCATGACTTTGATAGACAAAACTATGGAGGTATGAATGTGTATTTGTGTCAGTCATAATGGTGATGGGTGCCAGAGCCAGTTCGTCTGGATCGAGGCTCTTTGGGTGCAGGGTTACTCACAGGTTTTAAGGTGGGGCCTACCTTCCAGCTACCCGCTGCCAGGTTCTGTAGAGCCCCAGCCGCTCCCTCCAGCGTGTCCGGGTTCGAGCACTCAGACAGTAGAGTGAGGTATGGTTTTACTATGGATGGATGCCACAGCATCTGCAGTCCCTTCGGAGGGTCGCTAGAGTCTGGGAAAGGCCCAACACCATCCCACTGAAAAAATGAATCATACACAGATATATACACAAGGTTACAAAATATGGCCTGAGACAGAAACAGAATAGACTAAGAAAGGAGGTACTCCTTTTTTATTAAATATAGATTAGATCAGCGATCTTGATTAATTTTTTTATTCATTTTCTATGTGGTTTTACAAACTTGTTAGCAATTATTAACCCTGATTTCTTTGATTACTGTCACTAATGTCTCTAGTGTCACTTTTGATCAATTTAATTCTTTGCCAAATAAATTTCTTTTGGAAAAAAAACCCAGAAATGTTCTAGTTTTGTACAACAATGAACTAAATACCAGCAAAAAGTATGGCACTGTTGTATGGCTTAAATTGCTAGATACAGTGGAGATTTAATGAGGATGGAGGGGGTTTCACAACAAAAAACATGGGATTTGTGCCAGTGTGTAATGGGACACCAAATTGTACCCTATTCATGGAAAGTGCCAGATGCTATTTTATTTTTGGCCTTTTTATTAATAAGCGCAGTACAGGGCCATCAGGAAATGATGGCGAGGAGAAGAGGAAACAGAACTGGCCAATCATGAGCCAGACTAGAACTAGTATTGCCTGATTGAGGACAAAAGCTCAATGATTATCATAACCCAGCACTAAATTATTATTCACATACAGTAGTATTTACATGGTACTCCCACGTCATTTGCAGAATCCCATAGTATTTATTGGAAATAACATGGTAATTTTTTTTGGCTGTGTATTGAAATCTTTGAAGATAAAGCTCACTGGTTGTTTAGGATACAGAATAATTGAACAGACAGGGTAAACTCAACCGTCGCACAACCAGATGTGCATTTGCATCGTTGTTAAAGGAACAGATGACTCACAGACAATTTAGTTATTTAAAAGCCACAATGCAAAGTAATGCCACCTTTTACCTCGCTATTCATGCCATGCAAATGCTAAACAAACACTCCCGATGCCCTTATCTTCATCTGTTTTCAGAAACTAAATGAAATCAGCCTGGAAAATACGTAATTATCCACTGGAGGAGGACGAGTGTCGACGCAGGCGACCCGCACACGAATGCTGCTAAGTGATGCTAATTGCCAGCAGCTGCAGGGATAAAAACCCCCGGCCCACCTGATCGTGGCTCTTCTTTTTCTTTTTCTTCTTGCCCCAGCAGCCGGAGCTCTCTGCATCCTTCCCGCTGGCATCGGTGCACAGAACCCCGTCCAGCTCCTCCGAACCCATCTGCTGCCCCTGAGACGTCTCTGCCGCCAACCTGTACGACAGGTTCCGCAGGATGCACACGCAGTTCTCGATGGTCTAGAAGGGGGCAAGTTTTCAGATTACAAAAACATCAAAACATACAAAAATGGGAGAATTCATCGTAACACACCTCCAGAAGTTTGACTTTATTTGACACAGTAAATATTGAAATGTCTTTCTGTATTTGTGAGACAATCTGTCCTTTTTTTCAGAAGGCTTTGCATTATTGTGCTCTGAACTCTTAATAGTCTCTTGTTAGATTAGTCCTCTGGACGGACTCCAGTGGAGAGCTGGAGAACTAATCCTATTGTGATGAGCAGTGAGGCAGGAAAAACAAAGAGGATGACTTTGATCTTGTAAATGCTTTCAGAGGGATTAAAGTGTGACGCTCTTTTTTACCCTCATTCAAACTTGTTCTCACAAAGTATTATGCCAGTAACAGAGACCCCTCGAAAAAAATCTAACAAAAACTCAATATAGAGAGGTGTGTCACCGCATGACTTTATCTGCGTAATTACCATAAAGCAGCTCTGAAGAGCAGTTGATTTTACAGTGTTAGTGGTAAAGCAATTAGAAGAGCCAAGACAAAACCTAAACCGTCTGTCTAATACAAGGTCTATTGTCCCTGCTGGAAAAATAAAATCATTTACTGGTTTGGACCAGTCTGAAAGCTGGTTTTAGATAAGAAATACTAGGGATTTAATCACAAGTTCCCTCATACGTCATAAGTACCAGAGCACATTCACTCTTTAAACAGCAAATTCATTCTTGAACTAAAAGATGTGCAATGAAATTTGCATATATAGATGAAATTGAAGGCAGAAGATGTAGCTTGCATATTTTGCTCAAACCATACTAACAAGAAACTGAAAAAACACTGCATCGCTGAACTATGTTGGTAACTTGTATCCACAATTGAGTAAGAATGCACACCAGAGCATGAGTGTTTTTTAGTGTTATGTGCAATATTCATCAGATTGTGACTGTGGGTGGTCAGTGGGCGTGCGGTCTGAGACTTAGATGGTCTAGACTGGGTTTTTTGCCCATTTTGTGTCTTTAATCTCATCCAACATTTAGAAGTGCTGCAAATGGTTGTGGAGTAAAAGCAGCACATCTAAACCTGCTAGAATTCGCAGTGCTGCTCGGCTGAATGCATATACTTTGGTAGAAAGGCAGAGGAGGGAAAGGTCAAACCTTGCTGTCAATCTCACTGGTGCCCAGGGCTGTCTGGATGACATAGAGCAGCGCATCAGTCAGTCCCTCACACTCTCTCATCCTGCGGCGGGCCTCTTCTCCGGCTGAGCTCACGTTCCTGTAGATTCACATACACATTCACACAATGTCACGCATGTTGTATTATTGACTCGATTGATTACATTTAGGCAGTTCTGAGCTTCTAAATCAATATGCAACCAACCAAAGGGCAGATGGTCTTCAACATCAATAAACCTTTTGTGGAAATAGTAGTAATCATTCCCCCGGCCAAATTCTTTTCAAACAATGTTGCAATGTTTGGACAGCGGTGTTTTTATACTTCTCACGAAGTCAACTCTGCAACAGGAGAAAGTTTTTTAACGTAGAAAAATCAGCTTTATGAATCACCAGCAACATGCCTCAAAGCAACAAGCTTAGCATCCCAAGAGCTGGAGCCTCGGGAGACCTCAATCAGGAAGTCTGATCTGAGCAGGGCCTTATTCGAAGGTGCCTGTGAGAAATCAAAGACCACATCCTGTCGTCTCTCTCTCTCACGCTCTCCAAGAAGCTTCTAAGAGATCTGTGTGTCTCAGGCAGCTGCAGGTGGTGTGGCAACTGTGTCCAACCATTAAATATTCAATCAGACTTCTAGTTCCTCAGCCATCCATGAAGAGGATTAATTATCACGCTGGGCGTAGGGAGCTTAGTCCAGCCATCCAAGAGTGACTCAGCACTTTCTACAATCCTGCTGCTTCAGACCTGAAAGCTGATGCGCAGGGGGAGAGAGGATGGTATGTGCATATAGTATGTGCTGTAAATGTAAAGTGCTGCTAATATCAAAATGAGTTTTAAAGCAAAAAGTTTCTGAGCTCCGAAAGTGCCGGCAGATTTTTTGATGTTTTGGGCAAGCTTGTAATAGCTCCAAAATACACCTTTCCTTCTAGTCAGCAAGAACTAGAAATTGGAAAATCTAATATTAAAATTCACAATGTCAAAGCATTACTATGAAAAAGCCTAAACATCCAAATGTGATCATCACTTATGATGAATCAACATTCATAACATAGATAAAAATGACAAAGCCACAAGGCTCAGCAGTTAAATGTATTAGAGAGGCTTTTTAGACCGCACATCGCGTTGACTACCCAGATGCATAAACATTTGACACTATGCCAAAGGTTTTCCAATGCCTGTGTCGTGCCAAATCCAACCCCATTCAAGCTTTAGACTCTAAAGGGTAGCTTTTTAATGCCTCATTAAAAAGTCTGTCACGTTATGGCCATATTTTGTTTAAGTTAATCAAAGGGCTACTTTGTTGTGCAGAATATGTGCAAGTTTATCGTTTAGCATTAAGATACGCTATCAAGCCATACACTTAGGCCCGGTTTCACAAACAGGGCTTAGCTTAAGCCAGGACTAGGCATTAGTTAAATTAAGATATTTAAGCATTTTTT
>JAUMHR010042205.1:0-10091 GCA_032361145.1 Enteromius fasciolatus | reverse complement strand
CAAGTGATTAGCACACCTGATTCTGATCATTTGAATGGGTGAGCGAAAACTTTTGGTAATATAGTGTATGTGTGTGTATATATATATATATATATACCTTTGGGATATTTTCTGCAGTGGCAGATCTGGAACTAGGGAGCCACTAACCTCTTTTAAGCCAAGAAGTTGGTCTGGAAGCCCCAAATAAGCATTGACGGACCATTTATTCATTCTCTGCCGCCTCCTCTTTATCAGTCCCACATTACACACGCACACATACAAACAAACACATACACACACATCAGATTTCTTTTCCCTTGTAGTAGACGATGCACATTTCCCTCCCATCTTTTGTGTACATTCCGTTCCTGAGAAAAATTATCCAGAGAAATGCTTACCCCTTTTTAATAACAGAAACGGGAGAGGGGGCGGAGCTGGAGGCTCAAGCCGCTGTAATTAATGAGGAGTGCTCGCTTACGAGATGAAGATTCATTTCACAGGCCACGTGAAGGGATGAGATGGCCTCCCGCATGAAGGATACACCGCAACACTCCGAGCAGGCAGGAGGGTAATTGATGACGGGGGCGCCTCTGCTGTAAATGTGCTGTAAAAGCCATTAGGAAGGGCTTCAGTCACACCCGTCTGATGTCTGCACAGATAGTCCAGCCCGAGAGAATGCCGAAAACAGAACAGAAGTGCTCCTCAGACACAGACGTTTTTTTTTAACTTCCTACCAGCTGTCAGCACATTTCTTGCACTCTCTAATTACCAATGACCTAGTGTTCTGAAACACTGAGAGTTGCCATACAGCAGCGAATTAAATGTCTTTGGTTTTTCGGCCTCCATGTGATGGGCCTGTGATAATAAATATTCCTGCTATTAGCGGATGACATGGATTTATGACTCGATCAACATCACCAAAAATAGGATTTGGGCCTCCGTGAGATTGGAGGATGGGGATACGGGCCTGTCCTTGGTTAAAGCAGTCTCAGGATATGTGTATGGCTCCTAAAAGGAATCTCCCTGTCATAGATGTCCTGCTGATCAAGTTAAAACTAAAGTGAAGTCAAATCAACTTTATTTCTGTAGTGCTTTATACAGTACAGATCATGCTTTACAGTAATAGACTAATAAACAAAAAAATCATCAGAATCAATTATCACTCTTATTGCAAATGCTATAAATAAAAGCGTAATCTCTTCAAATTCCTGTCAGTTTCCATCCCGAATAATTTTTTTTTTGTAGAATTTAGTATGTGTCTTTTTCTCAATGAGGCGGTGTTTGGGATTTTGGGTAAAAAGGCACTGACTGTGGTCAGCACAGCTCATTCGAATGAGAACACCTTGAACTCCAGTACTTTGTCTTCACATTTTGAGACCTCGAAAAGAGAAAGCAAGAGAGATAAAGGAGCCTGTTTGCTTTCAGACTGTGCTGTCCTTTTCCAGGACACCCTGGAGCCCAGCGGTCAGGAACAAATGGTCTGGGGACAGACTACTATATATGCTCAGAATGAAACATCCCTTTTAAAATAGGCCCACATCCCTTTCACCAACATAAATGCTACTATAGATGCTGATAGAGGTTATCAGCTGTATTTTTGCTTTTATTTATTTATTTTTTTTACAATACACCAAAATGAAAAAATATACACACAGCCCATATATCTATTCTAAACAAATAAATGAATAAACAAACAAACAACATTTGAAATAATATATATTTTTTAAAGACCATTTTTAATTATGTTTTTGTCCCTTTTTATTTGTATTATATGCATGAGCAGCCAGGGTGTTAAAAAAAAAAGGCAGAAAGATATTCATATGGGAACAATATGAGAGTGAGTAAACAATGACAGAATCACTTTTGAGTGAATTATTCTGAGTGAACATTTTAGGGTGAACTGTCACAATATGCTGTTAGAGCAAAAATCAGGCTGACAGCTAAACGGCATCCAGTCAAAACCAGTTTAAAACGTTTAATTCAAGTTTAATCTGAGCCCTCTGGTGAATCCGAAACTATTTTCATGATCATTTCATGAGACATTTACTTGATAAATGGTCTCTCCGGGTGCTTCAGAGAGCAATAAACCTATTATTTATAGGTGCACAAGCCTTCGGACAATTGTTAATGTCACTGTGTCCTGACCTCACAGGCGAGTTCAAAGCTCCAATGCTCAGTCGGCCGAGTCAGCCTGCTAAAGTGTTTATGATACTAATATCAGCCGGTCCCATATGGAGAAGGCAGTCCTGTAGACTAGTGACTGGGACGATAGAGGACACGGTTACCGGACCGTAGCCCTGTCACGCAGAGATGCAATCACGACTGTCATTATTACCATTTAGTCCTTCACCAGATGCCCTCTTAACAGACGACAAAACCTGACTGCAGTGGATCACACCATCACCATTCCCCTCCAGTGATCGGCTCCTCTGATCTTCCAATCAGCTCACGTCCTCTAAGCCGATGCACTGACCATGTTTACCTCAGGAAGTGACATTTGCAACTTTATTTAGTTCAATGAGTTGTCGGTTATTGGCATGACCTTTTCTGCCATTGCTTTGGATCCAATAAGCCTCAGAGATTCCGACTTCTTTTTCGCATTTATATCGGTGTTCAATAAACCCCCGTTCTTCATTGATGAAGTCATTTTGCGCAATACTTATGAAATGCATCGACTAATAGAGGAGTGTTTAATTCCTATGAGAATATTTATAAATATACAAGAGATGTCGGAATTGATGAGAATGGAGGTCATGTTTATGGCAAGTTGTTTATTAGTGGGCGTGATATGAAACTCAAATGATATAAAAAATGCTGTTTTGTTTGTGCGCTGGCAAATATTTTGGTCCCTTGTCAAACTAGATATCAAAAACAGTTTTCAGAAGGTTTAATCGGGGTTAAGTCTCACATTTGAGATGTTTCGCTGTGAGGGAATAATAAAGGAATTTTTGTTTTTAATTATTTCCCATCATGCGTTTACTCTCCTGTTTAAATTCTCATTGGCTGGACCTTTCAGACGCAGCTCTAAAGGCATCTTTCACAATGATAAGGAAGTGCTTTATGTATTCCGGTCATGTCGGATATACACACACCTCCCTGACAAATGCAAGGCCGGCAGGAGTTAGAACTATGGGGGATGATAAACAGTTTTGTTTGTGTATCTGTGACTGAGTAAGGAAAGAGAGCATTTTATTTCTTTGATGAAATGCATTAGACATGTGGTGGGATTGAATCAGGTATGCTTCAGCATGCGGTAGTAAGAAAATTAATTCATAAAGGACTAAATAAAAATGTTTCAAAACTGCCCTTTTTCAATCTCGATGTTTGTTTGTTTGTTTATAAGACTACAGATGCTGCAAAGCAACATCAATTGTCTCTGTGTGTTAAAACTGTTTCAAACTAGAATTGATTTTTATTTTTTGGGGGGGGTTGCAGAGGTCTTTAAATCTGTTCTGCAAACACAATATGTCGGCAAAAATACATGAAAAATTTAAAATATTCAAGGCTTTGAGCTTAAAAGGTGTTCATATTCTATTCTCTCACTGGAGATGTCCAAATTTTTCAATCCTGTTCTGTGTGAAAGAAATAATGCCACTTTTGGGGTTCTGAAAAATATAAGTGTATAATACCTTGCTCACATACTCAAAAAGTGTGATAGAAAATTGCTTATATTAACTCACGCATTTGTTCATTACTATACACTCTGGTCCAAAATATTGTAAGCTACCTATGTAGGTGGCATTTTAAGGCATTATAGACACACAACCTTGTGGATGGGTGAAGAGAGTGAGATATTGCAAATATATTTAAAATGCAATTAATCAATGTATTATTAGCATCTATAGTAGCATCTCTCATGGTGTTATTTTTCAGTGCTTACTTAAATGTAGGGGGTTTATAGAGCTAATCTATCATTTATGATCCAAAAAAACAAGACGCAGTCCAATCAAGCTTGCAGTAAGAGGCAGAAACTGGAAATATTTCTTTGTGTGCACCAGAGATGAGGTTTGCTGTGGGGCAGCATCTCCAGCACGACTGTCGTCTTCTTTATCGAAAAAGACAAATGAGGAGGTTTGTAGGCAGATGTGCTTCATCGTACTGTGGCCTATGGCAAAGTAGCGTGCAATCAATGAGTCAAGTACGTCCATGATGTCAAGTGATGTTTAGCTGAGAAGAAAGCATGGGCGTAAATCCAGGGGGGACATGACCCCACCCATCCGAGGGGTACAAAAAAAAAAAAAACACAAATGCAAAAAATGCATTTCGCAATAGGTGAGTTCCTCCTCCCCTTCCTCACAGTGGTTTGGCCCACTGCCTGCTTCCTCAGTTCATCAAAGACTAAAGAGACTTTGCCTACACACAAGTCATGTATGTGACTGCGGCTCTGTTCATTAGTAGTTGATGACCTCCAGTAAGTAGGGAATTGTATTCACTTTAAATAAAGTGATTCTATTTAATGTAGTTGATGCTGATTCGCTAATAAATTAGCTGTGGCAAAAATGCTGATTACCGATGTCATTTTGCATGAATCTGCTATGTTAGCGATTAAACCGTTACTTGTCTAGTTAACGTTAGCTTGTTTATAAAAAGCTTCTTGCATAGTGCACCGCAACTAGCACGCCAAAGCCGTTTCCCATGCACTGTTTTATTTGTAGCGACTTAATGGTAACATTAACGGCTATTAGCCACCCATCCTTGACATTCAGATCCTGTGTCACACACAGTCATGCACATAGCGGTGATAATTTTGTGACTTTAGTGAACTTTAGGCTCTACATTTATCAAATTCGAGATCCCCTTTGGCCACAAAGGTGCACAGCTTTCATTCATTTGAAAAAAGTTGTTTAATAAGCTAAATGTCTCGACTGTAAACGACATAATGAACATTGCAATAAATAGTTTTTTAAGGAAAAATCGACATTTTCATTGAACCAGAGAAACGACGCATGCTACAATAATGACAGTAGCAAAGTTTTCCACAGTTTTGACATATCTTTACAAGTACATTTTTACGCCCATGCAAGAAAGGAATGTGTATAAAGAGCATAGTAGAAACATACAGCACCTCTCCTCAATGTCAGGTCGTTAAAGCTCAAACATTTTCTGAAATTAACATTCTGATATTATTTTGTTTCCATTGTTTGGCAAAACGTGTTTTTTGTGGCTCAATCTGTGATATGAGTACGGTATAATTTGCCTCCCTTGTGATTTTGATGTTGGTGGCATTTTTAAAAGTGGGTTAGCTGTAAGATATGGTATAGAATGAAACCTCCTCCCTAACAAAATTATATCCCACAATTCACCTGTAATCTCACAATGGAGCCCCTGAGGGTGCAATAAATGTTTATTACCACTAAGCTTCTTTTATAACACCTCCTTCGCTCTAATGCATGTTAAGGGTTATTGAAAACACCTAAGTCTAACACCTGACCTCAACTTATTTCAGATTCCCCCCTTCATCTTATATTGTTCTCAAAAATGTAATTTTTTTTTTTTTTTTTACTCATAAATGTAAGAGACCCTGAATGGTTACAGTATGTGCTCGTCTTTATTACTAATGACAACTTTAGAGGTTTAAATGCAAAACAACATAAAATCTGAATTTTTAATATTTGCTTTCAATGAAGTTAGTATGTAACTTTTTATCCTAAAAATATTAGGATAAAAGGATAAAAAATTAATAAATATTTAGTATTTCTGACCACTTTAAAGCTTCTAAAAAGGTTTAAATGCACCATTAAAACATCATAAAACCATTAAAAAAAAAATCTGAAATGATACAGTACTAATTAAAATAAAATTGCAATCACGATTCACTGAAATTCTGAACATCTAGTTCCCATTGTGTTCATAAGAGAAATTAAAAATGTGAACAAATGATTTTTTTCAAGCATTTTATTTTTAGAATCATTTGAGCTAGTTCACAAAACCTCTGAAGTGAACTCTCGTGGTTACGGATGGTTAAAAGAACACTTTTCAAAGTGTGACACAGAATGAAGAAAGTCATAGGGTGCTAAAAAAGTTTTGATTTGTGGGTCAAATATGCCTTTAAAATGAAAGCTTGCAGATGTGGCCTAGAAAAATTAGATTTATTCTACAAAAAGCGGGACTCCCCTTATTCTGTGGTAATGAGCACATGATGAATAAGTTCTCTGTTGCTGCATGTTAAGAAACTAGCATACCATACATTTCTCAAACAACTGTAACTGTACGTCTATAATAGGAAGATGCACAGCTGCTTTGCCAGTTAGTCTCATCATATTGTGTTATAATGGATATGCTGACTCTCCTTGGCTTTCTCTCTCGGTCTGTCTTTCTGGCGGCCACAGAGCGGGTGGCATGGGATAGGCGTGGATGTGCTCGAGGATGTTGTGACAGTGGTTCAGTGAGGCGTGAGAGGGAGGGTTACAGTCTTGGCTCAAAGGCAATGCCAGCTGATGCAACAGATGGCAAATGTCTTTGATTGGTGCAAGGTGTTTGATGAGCAAAAATGGCTCTGTTTAATTACTTGTCAAGTTGTCCGTCTGGGGCTGGAGGCTCCTTGTCTGTCTTAGAGGCTTCTGGGACTTCAGGCCTGATTGAATTGCATTGCTGGATGGACTGAAGCGCCAAGCAGTTCCTGCATCTGTTGTTTGCACCATCAGAATGCAATTTCTGTCTTTTATTTATTTATTTATTTTTCTTTCTACAGTATGCCCTGGCACAGAGAATAAACTGAGTACTCTGTCAGACCTGGACCAGCAGTATCGGACCCTTCGCAAATACTATGAGAACTGCGAGGTGGTGATGGGTAACCTGGAGATCACCAGCATCGATCGCAGTCGTGACCTGTCCTTTCTTAGGGTAAGTACTCTGTGTGAGTTATTACAGGTCTTGAATTTTGTAGGGCATTGATTGTAGATCCTTGTTCACAAATGATATTGTGTGTTCATTTCCTTCGCAAATGACCTGTCCCAGTTTTAGTTCCTTCTCCAAACAAGATCTCATTTAGGCCCAATCCCCATTCTACCCCTTTGCCTACCCCTCGCCCCTTCCCTTTGCACCTTGAAATAACGCGGGAAAGGTTAAATATTTTCCCCTAAGAAGTGGGACACCACTACTACGCTGTTATACGTCATCATCCATTGCCACTAGTTCCTAACGTTATGTCAGAGGACATGCGCCGATGTAAGCACCATTGATTTACATGTACACATATGGTCGTAAGCGAAACAAAATGCGTTACCTGGTATATGACATAAAAATATATTTCCTAATATTGTGCAATCTGTGCTATCCGCTAGCAAACTTTAGCATTTTTTTTGCAAACGTTTGTTTACTGAACATCACCGTAAACACAAACTCAAAACTGATGGTAATACACATATAGTTAAAAATTGTCATAAAAATCATTATTAATAACTAAGATTGCTTACATTTATGGGTCTGCTTGCTCGAGTGAGCAGCCATATTGGAAATTTTAGCCCTTCGTTTGAAGTGAGGTCCCAAAAAATCTTTGTTTCGAGGGCTATCTAGCCTTTCCCCTTACCCCTACTCCTCCAACCAAAAGAGAATTGAGACACCTCTACCCCTACACATGAACGCGCCAAACGGATTGGTAGGGGGAAGTGTAGGGGTAAGGGGTAAAATTGGGATTGGGCCTTACTCTGCTAAAAGCCTTGATATACTTGCAGCAAAGTTATTTTCAAGTAAGTTACTTAAGATCACAAAAGTGGTCCACTAAAGAAACTATTGAAATAAATGGAATTTCATTTTTTTTTAAATTTCACACAACCATGCTAAATATGACCGTACTTTTGCTAGTGTTGCTATTTGGCTTTCTGGTCAAGATGTTTATGTATTTAGTGATTTATACGTTAGATTGCACTTTATGCAGTAGGTTTGCAACAAGCAGCTTTTCTGTATTCAAAAGAATGTCAGTGTTGATTCTGGTTAGAAACAGTTTTTATGACTTTTGGCGAGCTGTTTAGAACTCCTGAAACAACACTTACCACTTTATATTGGCCTGATTTTGTACTAAATTATATCAGACCAGTTTTTTTTTTGTTTTTTTTTTTAGCTTAAAGTATATGGCAGAAATAGTAAAAGTAGTATGCTAATATACTGATACACTTACGTCCTTTCTTATTCAAAACACTTACTGTAAGTATAGGGCATCTGACATACAGTAGCACAGATCTATTAAGTCCAACCAGATATGCTTCTTCACAGTCTGCACTTCTATGCTATTTGTCCATGCTGTAGTATTTGAAGTCAGATAAAAGCAACCAAAGCAATCCTGCAAATCAGATGAGAGAGATCTTTGTGAGTTGTAAGTGCATGGAATGAGAATGATTTGTTCGTTTATAAGATTAGAAAGTGGTTTGTTCGTGACTGAAGCGCCACTAGTGATGAAAACAAACGATAGAGTCTGACCTCCCCCCATCACAATAGCCCCGTCTCCCACATTTCAGCTCATGCCATGATGAGGATAATGAGTAGTCAGAGAAAAGTCAGTGATCTTTTCTTTAGGAACAACATAGTTATAAATATAGTGTGTTGAGACGTGACTAGTGATCCTTTCCAGGAACTTCCATATGAACACATTGCTAGTAAGTACTTCTACATCCCTTGTATAAGAAATTTAGATTTATTTAATTTGATCCAATGGAAATGAAGGAGACCATTAGGTGTGTTGTAGCTGAGATGTGTAGCTTAAAATAGGTTGGTTTTGCCATGTTAGGTCACTGATTCAGTGATTCAGACTTAAATGCATTCAAAAATCTATTTTTTGTCAGCTTTGCATTTTAATTAATGAGGTACAAGGATTTTTAGTTATTATAAATAGACTATATCACTATTCTTAGTGAGCTCACCTCATTAAACAGTGCAGAACAATTCCAGTTGTCCCATTTGATATCAGCCCCGCAGGTCCATCAGTTTTTCCATAGAGTGTTTCTGCATTACTAATTGTTCTGGAATCTGTTTTAGATGAGTTGAAAACACACACAACACCACCCTGCAGGTCAGGAAGACCGTGCAACTGTGCAGGGCAAACATTGGCGTCCCACTGAGGTAATTGGCCAATGCAATTGTTGGTATCAAAGTAAAAGCGTTGATAAACTGAGTCATATTATTGCTCAGGCTCAATGGGATAATAGTTGTGGAGAAGAACACATTCTAAGCTTAGACATCAATCTTAAAACAATTCCGGTTCATGTGTTTATTTCGCCGCACCATAGGGGATCATATTGTGCTGTGAAAATTACTTTAAGATTTAGACTGCCATCATTGTAGGCCAATGAGGTTTCGATGTGTCTAGAGGCACACAGTTGCACAGGTTAATTGAACTTGTTAATTGAGAACAACAGCAGGGGCAAAAGGTGGAGTCACATGTGTATTTTGTGTAGGATCTTTAATATTTTAAAACATTAATATCACGCTTCCCCAGGGTCTTTCCGTCAGTTGGGGAAAACTTCACCTTGAAGAGACAAAAACGAGGGGAAGAGAAATCTTTTCGACAGTTGACTAGCCGTCTCTTGGGTGATTGAAACTGATGCTTTCCTCTTTAAAGATAGCTGGAGATTGATGGCCACTTCCAAAACAGCCAGAATAGAATAGCTTTAGTGGTAAACAGAGTTCATCTTCTCGTGCCTTCAGGGCTGATGAATTAAACCCGCAATGTGATGAATAACTGTAATTCTGCCCTCTTAAAATTTCCACATTACTCTTTTAAAGACAAAGGTTACATTGCATCCCAGCGCCGTTCGGTCCAAGTGGACAGTAGCTGGGTTTCTATGGCATTTATGCGTCTTTTCAATTTGCGGCAAGAAAACCTGAATTTAAAAACTCGATATTCGCATGAACTCTCAAAATTAGCATTTTTTTGCAGGTTTTTTCGCAAAACTTTTGGAGGGAAATCCAGCTACTGACACCCTCTTGCAATGATCCATCATTGATCCACCATTTTAGATTAGCCAGTCTTTCGGCCCTCCGTCGCATATAATGCATCACATACAGCAATAATTAAGCAGCATGATTGAAAATACATTATATATATATATATATATATATATATATATATTAGTGCTGTCAACGGATTAATCATGATTAATCACATCAAAATAAAAGTT
>JAUMHR010042204.1:0-10093 GCA_032361145.1 Enteromius fasciolatus | reverse complement strand
GAGGATCTGTAATTTCCTAAAGGGCAGACCACAGGCAGTAAAGATGGGTGGACACATCTCAGGCTCCCTCACTCTCAGCACTGGAGCCGCCCAGGGCTGTATTCTGAGCCCCCTGCTGTACTCTTTGTACACGTATGACTGTGTGGCCACTACCAGCTCCACCACCATCATTAACCCATTATCGGGCAAGGAACTATATTTGGTAATTTAATCGATCATTCATTAGAGCGATCTTCATGACTGGTGTAAGCGCATGGTTTTCTTCCAGCCAATCAGCAGAAATCGGTCTACGTCACAGATGGCAAGACCGTGGCATTTGACCAATCAGAAGTTGCCCGGGTTGTTTCAAATATCAGCGTACTTCCAGAGTTTGAAAAATATGCGTTTACATACCTACTCTCACAAAAATATAAATAGCATCGAAGCGAACAATGCTAAGTTAACGAAACTCATGTGTTATATGGTTGAATAGTTGTGTTAAATGTCGAGATCGGTGTTGTTTGCATAACATTTCTAAAAATTGGCGAACGCTGTGACATGAAAAATGGTGCAATCATATTTGATCATACCCCCAATGCAGGACATTTTTATGTATATTCAAATAATGCATTAAAATGTAGGACAACAGTAAGTAATGTTGACACAGGTTTGTATAACATGCAGTGATTCAGTGGGAGATTTATTGAAATGATCAAGCCATAAATAGTGAAATATAGGCCCGGTTTCACAAACGGGACTTAGCTTAAGCCAGGACTAGGCATTAATTTAATTAAGATATTTAAGCAACTTTTACAAAAATGCCTTAAGAAAATATTACAGGTGTGCATCTTAACACAGAATAATGACACTGACATGTTTTAAGATATGCCAGAGCAAGATATTTTCATTGCTCAAAAATGCAATTTAGTCTGGGACTAGCTTAAGCCTTGTCTGTGAAACTAGGGGTTAATGTTTAACTTTATAGATTTTATTCATTTATTACTTATAACCCAGTTTATATTATTATGGCATACATTGGTGTTTATTTGTTACTGTGAGCTGTATTACTGCTAAGATAAGTGGTACCTAAATTAATGTGCTATTTTCACTTGTTATTATATATTTACATATTTGTCAGTATTCTTCGTAGATCGTAGATCTAAACTGTACATTTTTGTATATATCCAGCTTTTGGAAAACAAGAGTCTATGGCACATTAAAAGAAAATTAATAAAACAAAGGGAAAAAAATTAATTAATTAAACGAGAAAAAGTTTATGTACATTTTATGTATTTATTTGTATTTTATGTGTGTTTTCAACATTGTTAATATATGCCCTTTTTGGGAAAAAGATGACCATAGACTGGCGAGGAACCATATTGTAACGTTGTGTCTATGCAGAGACGAAGGAGAACGCGTGGAGTCGAAAGGTATAATAAAACAAAAAGACTTTTAATAATACAAACAAAAACGTGGAGCAGTATCCATTAATACAAAGGTTTTACATAGACTAACACAATTGTTGACGCACGACCAGACTGTGAATCATGTAGATCCGCTGAGAAATTATTTTTGAAGGGGTGGGGGGCCCAAAGCACTTTGAAATTGGTGTAGAAAGTGACACACCTCGTGTTTTCCTCTCGTTTTTAGATGCTTCATGTGAAAGTACCCTAAAGAGAGCAAGTTATATTTATTGCAAAAGTATCGTTAATACTACTACAAACATTATTTTTGCAGTACGAGTGTGTTAGGGCAGAACGACGCATCTCTGGTTAAACAGCTGGATGCTGGGGTGAAATACAGCTGGATTTGGTCGTGGCTTCAACTGGAGAGCAAGGTCTTGGTAAAAGGGCAAGAGGTGTCCTTTTATTTAAGGGATGTACATATGTCTTTAGACAAATGTCAATACAGTATTTTTTCAGAACCTGTGTTCATCAGCAGCCTCTGTAGTCATAACCGGGCAAGACGAGGATTCACAGATGGCCTTCAAAGCCGTGACCGGACAGGACGAGAGCTAATAAGTGAACACCACTGACAACTCTGGAGGTTCTGCAGCGGTTGCCGCCACCCCTGGAGGTTCTAAAGTGGTATCATGAGGACACAGAGAGACAGCAGCATGTGCAACTATCCACAACATCAACCAGTGCCTCAGGAGGCATTATCATGGCCTTGGTGAAGATCCACTATAGCACTATTTGGACAGGACTAGTTTCACAGGGGGTCCTTAGAGAAATTTTTGTTTCACAGAAGTACTTGGTGATTTTAATCCCGTCCGAATCTGCCATGTTTGTGTTTTTCTCTCACAACCTCTGTGATAATTCCAGAGCAAATTACCTACTGTTTTTCAGCAAACTCAGTGGTCCTCTGAGAAAACTGATCCCGTCCGAATTTGATGTCAGTGATTGCTGGTGAGATATATATATATATATATATATATATATTTTTTTTACCATGCGTTTCCTTGTGTTTTGGCCAACGCGATATGCTGTAGATGCTCTTACCGAACCCACGTTTGATATATTTTGATATAGAAAAATATAAATAATCACAAATAAAGAGCCAGATCACGTAAACTGTTAAGACTGTCTATTGTAATATCAGTACCAGGTAAGATTACTCACGTTCATTTCTGCACTCGGTTACATATGTTTTAATTATTAAAATTAAACATGTGTTTACTACAAATAAAAACATAATAGTTAAATCGTGGACGTCAGGTGATAACGATCGAAACTCAAACGTAGTTCAGAAAACTAGTCCCGTCCGAATAGGGCTGATGACTTTTCGACTATGATTCGAATCGAAATAACTAATTTAATTTTTTTTTAAAAGAATTGTAACATTTAACTAAGAAAAAAAAAGAAGAAAAAACACTCGCAAAAATAATAATTGTATATAAATTCTCATCACTGGCCTTTTTTTGCCACATTTAGCCATTACACTACATAGACACTTAATGGTCATTAAAACAGTGATTTTTTGTTTTCTTTTGGAAAAAGCTAATTAGCTACTTCAATATGCTTCCTCAGATTTGTGAACACAAACATCATTGGTTCTCATAGGTCAAGCACACGTTTAACATATTTAATGTAAGACGGTAGAAAATAAAATGCAAACAAAAAAATGTAACAAGTACTTTTCAAGCTGAAATTAAATAGTAAAGAGTAAAACGCCTCCATCAAAAATACAGCCTGATCAAGTAAAAGTACAAGTATAGATTTAAACTGTACTTCACTAAAATACAATTCCCCTAAATGTATCAAATAAAATAGTTTACACCTTGGATATGCTTAAAAAATATAATGCATTGTTCTCTAAAGCTTGGTATTTTAATAATCATTAAACGAAACTGAAACCAACCTGTTTGTTGCTCAGTATCTTCTTGTTTGACTCTGAATGTTTCTTCTATCTTCACATCTTCAGTCTCCTCTTTAATAAACTCCATCTTTATAATCCACAGTCTGTCCTGTTAAAGATAAGGAAAGAAAAATCAGTCCAAACTAAATCACTGGGTTAGTCTCAGTCATCTCTCTCTAGTTCAGTAGATACTGTTAATGACTGAACTCGTGTTTGTGATAAACTGATTCATGATGAACTTTACATCACTTGTAGAAACTATAAAACCACAGTTTGCATTTAAGTAAACACTGTAAAAGTGCATAAACACCAACCTCAGCCGAATCACAGCAGATGCAGGAGAGCGGCGCAGACTTATGACATCACAACACCGTACCAAAATAAAAGTCCCACTAATGAAACGCACACACTCGCACCGCAGACACACTGTAATGGCAAAGCCAAGATCATTTATTAATTTCTATTTACTCAACAAAGCTAAATTCTACCAATTACTCTTTTCCTCCCTTCCTTTTTTCCCTTTCTCCACCTACCTCTTATTGGTGTATATTGATGTATATCTGCATCACACAAGCCCTGTAGCTTCACTGCTTTTCTGCAGCAGACAACAGTGCCATTTCCTGACAAATCCATTCATACTATTTAGGCAGCTCTATCACACACATCGATCAGCGCATCTGAGACATATTACAACAGGGGTCATCAAACTTGATCCTGGAGGGCCGGTGTCCTGCAGAGTTTAGCTCCAACTTGCCTTACTATACTTGTTTATCACCTTTCTGGATCTTTTTTTTTTAGTTCTGTAGGTAAATACTTTTGGTAGATGACATGGAACATAATTTTTCTAATATAATGACAGTATAAAGTTCATGTTCATCAATATGAACACTTGTAAGAGCCATTTAACAACAGTCACGGCGTCTTTTGCCATGTAAGCACATTTTCTTTCTCTCTCATTGTCATTCAAACATAAAGGGCCAATTTCCCGGTTAGGAATTAGATTAAGCCAGGACTAGACCTTTGCTAATTTAGGACATTTAAGAATGTTTAGAAACATGTCTTACAAAAATGCATTATCAGTGAGCATTTTAAGACCAAACAATGACAATAATGTATTTTAAGATAACTCAGTGCAAGCCTTTTCCAGTTTAGACAGCTCTTAACATTTATTTTAATCTAGGACTAGTCTTAAACCCTGTTCGGGAAACTGCCCCTAAGTGTTTATATTTAGATTAATTAATTAAATTAAATTAATTAATTACCGCTAAAACAGTCTGATTAAAATTTAAGTGACAAAAAAAACTAACGAAGCATCGAAAAACTCTAAGAATGATTTTTCTCATTTGAATACATTTAAGGTAAATGGCGATCGATAATTTACTAATAAACTTTCAGATTATGTTGTCTATTTATAACGTGATATGGTTTAGTAACATACCGAGGGAGCCGTTTTGCTGAATATTTTCACGATTGCAAATGTTACATTGATTTTAGTTCAATATACAAGTAGTTTGTCAAGTAGTTGTTTAGTTACTTACATTTTAAACACAATATTTACCCTTTTTTCTTTTTTACGATAATAGTTCCACATAAGGCTCACATCAGAAGTATAGCACATTCTCCAATTCTGTCTTATTTGAATATTAATATATGTATTAATCTCTTATATGTAATAATATCTTAGCATAATTTATTGCCGTTTTAATTTTTGACTTTTAACAGCCCTGTAGTCATTTGCTATGAAAGGCGATGCATACGTTCCAAAAGTAAAAAAAAAAAAAAAGCCCTTTATAAAAGTAAATAAAAAATATGCAGATACAAGCATGTAAAGGCTGATAGAGCACTGATAAAAATATTGCTTCAGAATAAATTGTTTACACCACCAAAAATCTCAGTGTTGTGGTACTTGTATGGAAATATTTTGTGTGGAATATTATCTGCTGATATAAACAGTTTATTATATGTTGAATATAATTTATGACAGCAATGAAATTTAGCTTTCTCTTTACATTAAACACATTAAATAATACATATATGTATTTAATATATTTAATGTGTACTTAAAATTTTAAGGCTTACATTTCATATAAGGTGGTATTAAAAAGGTCTTAAAAACTCTTAAATATCACTTGTTTATATCTGTAAAAACCCTGAGCGGGTAGTGGTATATTAAACACAAGAGAAAACATCATCCTTACATTATTGCGTACCTCTGTGTGGTAACATTAATTCATCAAGATTAGGGTTGGGCATCGTTTTGATTTGAACGATAACGATTCCGATTCCGATTCCGATTCCTCCTTTCGATTTCGATTCTTTTCGATTCTCAATTCCGATTCTTTGTGGACTGGAGTCAAAAAATGTCACAGGCTCATTTAATTTCACAGAGGATAATTTTATTTTGATTTAATATGAGTTTTAGTAGCTGCAGCCCATGTAGGAGAAACTTAGGAATGCCTCTGCACCAGACCAAAAAACAGATTTGAACAGAACTTGCAACCTGGTCTGAACTCTCTGTACATGTATAAACTTAAACCATTAAAAACAGTTCTTGTTCAGAAATATGAGCATGTCTGCCTTCTCAGGCTGTATCCGTGAACGTTCAGCACAGATTGTGTCACCGGCAGTTGAGAAAACCCGTTCACTAGGTGTAGAGGAGGCCTGAACACACAAATACGAAAAGGCTATGTTTGACATTAAAGGATAAGTCATGCGCTGGTTCCACCACCAGGCAGCAGGGTCATCAGACGTAAAGGTTGGTGGTGTCTCCTTATACATCTGCATCTCCTTCTCTGCATGGTCCTGGATGGACATGGTCCTCCTCTGTAATGACCTCTTTTCTGCATCATCATCGGCAAAAAGCTCCTCCAATGGAGACATTCTTGAATGTTTTCTTGGAGGTTGTTGCTGCAAAAACAAAGAACAGACTTATTCACTAAAAGAAAAACATCTACTTAAGGCAGAGGCTAAGATACTAAATATAATATTTCAGCATTTCTGTGCTTACATTCTCATCTTCCTCCTCCACTTCATCATTATCATGCCTTTCCTCTGACCACATTGTTCTGACATCACTACCTTCTCCATCTCCACAATTATCCTCTGTTGACTAATAACATAATAAATAACATAATTGGTATTTATAGACCAAATATTTTAATGGCTCAATTGGAGACATTAAATGTTTGAGCTTCAATGACATTATATAACCTGCTTGTTCTCAGAATCTGTCATCATCATCTGTCTCTTGATTCGGTCCCAGACACCGACAGAGCCATCATCACAATCCATATTTTGTTTGAAGCGTGGGTCTAATGCTGTTGCCACTTCAAGAAAGTTCCTGATGTCCTCGCTCTGTAAAATAAAAATGTTATTTAAATATACACTAAAGTCACAGGAATAGAATTATTTAATGAATTGTTCTTTAATGAAAGTTCACCTAATTTTTACCTGATATCGCTTGGACAAGTTTGCCCAAACTTGCTGCTTGAGATTGGATACAAATACTGTGTCTCCCTCAACAACAGTAAAGTGGATCTCTAGCTTTTTGAGAATTGGCAGGATCTGACCACATGTGGGGTTCTTTTCCGTTGAAACGCAAAGTGTGGAAGTGTAAAGAACTCTCATCAAGTTGATGAAGTCCTCTGCCTTCCTGAAGTCTTCATCACTTAGCCGGGCAAGTCTGTGCGTGACAATTAGAATACATTTTATAATATGAAATTAATAGTTATTTTTGCTTACACTTTTATCTATTTGTCACTTTGTTTTACTACACTTTTACTAATTATCTAACATTAGACTCTCACTTGAAGATAACAATCTTGAGCTGCTTAGTGTTTTATTCATCTTGTGTATTGGTGCTGTGCTGTATAAATACATTGAGTAGGATACCCAGATTTCCATCTATCCTATCTAGCTCTACCTGTCCCTCTCCATATTCTTTCTCAGCCGTTGATCCAAGCTGGCTGCTTGAATTGCAGGGTATTGCTCTAGGAATCTCTCCATCATAAGGTAGAGAGAGTTCCATCGAGTTCTCACATCAAGTGTGAGTGAGTGTTGCGGCAGCTCTGACACACACAATAAAATCACAAATACAAAGAAACAAATGATAGTATATAACATCACCATACAACATTTATGTGATTTAGTTACATTCAGACATCAGTTATTGTTGTACTATTTGAAAAAATAAATGCATGCAAAATTTATGTTACTAAAAAAGGCATTTTAATTATATAGCATTCATTATGGTCAAATGAAACAAATTTAGTGATTCTTACTGAGGAGATCTTGCTTCTCTCGCAGAACAATCTTTGCCATTGAGGACCTTTTTTTCATCCACACAATGATGGTACGGATCTTTGCAGTCCACTGAGTCACTGCAGATAGGGAGTAGAGACTCTGTGCTGCAAGATTGAGTGTATGAGCAAAGCAGCCAAGTTTCACAAACTGTAGTCTTTTTATGGCTATGTCCATATTTGCTGCATTATCCACAGTAGCAGCCACTACTTTGTCAAAAATGCCATATTCTTTCAAGATGTGACCAATCTCCTCTGCCACGGCATGTCCGGTCTGAGCTGTGTAAACAGCTTTGGTTTGCAGAACTTTTTGCTTCATTTTGCCCTCCACTAAATAGTGTGCTGTGACAGTTAGGTAGTGATCTTGAGCAATGCTAGTCCAAGAGTCACAAGTGAGGGCAACAGAGTGGACATCGGCAAGCTCAGATATTACATTAGATTTTTCTATCTTGTACCAAGTTGGGATTAACTGGTTTGCCAAATAATCTCTGGTAAGGGGGGTGTACTTGGGGTTGATAGAATGGATCATATCCCTATGAACATAAAAACGCATAATGATAGGACCTACTGTACATAGGTTGGAAATCAAGATTTCTATCTTAACTCTTTGATTAACATTAACAGTTACCTGAACGTTGGGGATTCTACATCAGAGAAGGGATGCAGTCTTTTCACCACATATGCGGTAACTTTTCTGTGGCACTCTTCCACTTTCTCGGCTGGCATTTTCCCCTGCTTTGCTGCCAATGTGAATGGAGTTTCACAACGAGTCTCCATCGCTTTAGCATTAGCAACAGTACTGCTTCTAGCGTGGGCATTTTGCATAACGCTACATTCATCTACAAGGGAAAAAAATATTTCAGTAACGTTGTTGTTCACCAAATTTGGTCAAGCGCTTTATTTTTAAACTACAATCACTTACCAGATTGTTGTGACGAGGTAACGTTATTAACGTTGGTTACCGCAGGGTTGCCCGAGGAGGATGACGAGACAGTGGACCTGCGCAGCACGTCAAACACGCTACACTCCTTGATTTGTACATTATGCAGGCGTAGGTGTTTTGTCATATTTGTAGTGCATCCTCCCGTGCAAGATATAATTTTATCACATGTGTTGCACTGTGCCGCCGACCCAGGCTTTTTAAGTGTGAAATAAAGCCACACTTTTGAGCACCGCTTACTGTGCTCCATAGCTGCAACTGAACAAGTGCGCGTCAAACACTTCCGGAAATACGGTGGCCACAAAGGAAACCAAAACTTGCGTGTTTGGAACCGATGATCGGAATCGAAAACAAATTTTATAAACGATTCCGATGGAATCGTTATTTTTTTAGCGGTTCCAAGTTGGAATCGGTTCTCGATGCCCAACCCTAATCAAGATACAATGTGGAGATTGTATCATTATGTGGTTCAGTATCAGTGTTTAGTCGAAATTCAATGTTAATTGACAGTTTATAACTTGTATTGTATATAACTTAGTATATAATTTAGAAAATAACCAATAGTTTTGTTATCGTTTCAGATAAGACCTTTCTTCCTCAGCTGGGATTGTACACAACCACATTTGGGATTGAAGCCACATTTAAACTGCATTTTGTACGTTCAAACTCGGGGCACCATATCAGTCCATCATATGGGGAACAAAGCTGAAATGTTTAACTCAAAAAACATAATTTCTTTACAACTGAAGAAAGAAAGACATGAACATCTTGGATGTCAAGGGGGTGAGTACATTATCTGTAATGTTTTTGTTCTTGAAAGTGAACTTCTCTGTTATTCTTCCAGTGTTTTTATATTAAACTATTGCTCTCCTGTGCATTCATGACTGTGTATGAGAATAACAACATGACTGTACACATTTTTCTATATATAGATGAATATATGCCAACTTGACAACTTTTTTTTCCATTACAGAATGGCATCACAAGGAACCCCGCCATATAGCCTTGGTCTATGCACATCACTTTTGTGTGCATTTTTTCACATTTTTCCACATATTACAAAGTATCTTTCTAGAAAACAGAACATTTTTGCAACCTTGCATGAAATCTTCTGATAGTGTATATCATAAAATTTAATTCCAGCAGCGTAATAGAGGCATTAGAGCTAAAATTACCATCACGCTACTGATAGACTACTTAAAAAAATGAGTTCTTTAAAAAGTTCTCTTCACTTAGCGATTCCATTCTGTGTCAATCTGTTACAAGGCAGTATGGATATGCCAGTTGCAAAAACTTAGCCTCTATGTTAATATAGTGTCTTAAGGCGAGACTACAATCAAAAACATTGTTTTTTTATGCAGTGGTCAATTTTGAGATTTTGGGCTAGCTTAGTCCCTCAAAATGTGTTCTTTCGAAATACTATAAAGAAAATGTTAAATAAATACATTAAAATTATTATTTTATAACATTTTGTTTACTTGTGACCATAACTTTCTTCCTGTATTTAAATCTTCAAATG
>JAUMHR010042203.1:0-10127 GCA_032361145.1 Enteromius fasciolatus | reverse complement strand
TCAATGCATATTACTAATCAAAAATTAAGTTTTAATATATTTTCAGTAAGAAATTGACTAAATACCTTCATGGAACAGGATCTTTACTTTCTATCCTAAGGATTTTTGGCAAAAAAGAAAAATCAATAAATTTGACCCATACAATGTATTTTTGGCTATTGCTACAAATATACCCCAGCGGCTTAAGACTTTTAAGGTTTTGTGGTCCAGGGTTACAAATCGTATGAATTTGTACGAGTGAGGTCGTACGAATTTGTATGAATTAGCAACCTCATAAAATAAGTCTGAACTGCCGTGAGATCGGGCGAAATTCACTAACACAAGGCTGGATGGCTGTTTCTGGAAACAGACAAAACTGGACTGTTTACCTTTGCTGACTTTGGGCAAGATGTTACAAGAGAAAATGGTCCATCAATCAGAGGTGCTCTGGGCACTGGGCTCTAAAGCAGAGAAATGAGGCAGAGGAGACTGTGCCAGCAGCCATTTCCACTGCTGCATGACGGGAAAGCTTCCATTGCCCTCCCAAAAATCATTTGTGAACACAAAGTGGACCGTTGAAGTTGAAGTTTCAGAGCAGAACTGGACTCGGAGGTCTGTGCTATCGTCTTTTTTTTGTACAGTCCCCCTGGTTTCGTATTGGACTATTAGAGCAGCAATGGAAACTCAAACATGTCAATAAACAGGACTGAATCGATTGTTTCTGGACCTGTGTCTCCAATGCTGCTCCTCTCACATTAATAGCTCATGTCAGTCAGAAAGCTAGCATCATGATGAAAACCTGGCTTTAATTCTGAATAACATGACCACTTTAAATGTCAAGTTTACGCTTTTTAAATGTTCTCTTATATAAGATATTGGAATTGATTATTACATTATCATGTTGCATTTACTGTATGTAGGCTATTTGACATACTGTCATGCAGTTATGTATGTTTTATACATAATTTAAAGTAGTAGTGGTGATGTTTGTGTGTTGTCTGTGTGTAGTATGATTATATAATATGATGTTTATATCTATGCTCTTTTATCCTGTTTGACCAGTGTCTGCTTGTGAAAACATTGGCTGTCTCCAGCCTTAATTACAGCTGTATGGTGTGCGGCGTCCACAGCTGCAGCTGGCAATTACTGCACGCCCATATTGCTCGGAGAGCCCTGCTTTGATTCAGCACGGAGCCAGCTGAGATCAGACTCCATACGCAGGCTGCTAAATGAACAGCCATGTGTTACATACAAGTGTGGCCCCTAAAGGTCCCTTCTCATCAGAACAGGACTCGCTGCTGGAGAAATTTGGTTGATTTATAACAATAAATAATGTCAGTGTGCCTGATGGAACGATCTTCTTATATCAGCATGAAATTCTTTGTAGACTGGTAGTTGCTGCTCTAGTCTGTGGATCACAATTACTGTGCTAATTACGTTAAAATGTTTAAGTTTAGCAGAATGTCTAAACTGCTCGTTTCAATGCAGAGAAAGAAAATGGTGCTATCAAGACTTTCAGTGAATAACCACTTAAAATTAAACCTGTTTCTTACGCAAAGATATTTATGATTTTAAAAGACTTGAAATGTAGAATGTGAGTTGTAGATTGCATTAATTATAAATAGCGTTATTTATACTATTACAGTATGTCACTTACTACTGTTGGTATTATTTATTTGTTTATTAGCTTGTATTTTTAGATTTTCAGTTATAATTTTTTTTTATTTTGAATAATTGTATTATATATACATAAATATAAATGCATATAAATATATTATAATTATATATAATATATTAAATATATAATATATAAATATATTATGTTTTTCTAAATATGTATGTTTAGTTTTTCCTGTATTAATACTTAAACTAAACTTTACTAAACAAATAAAATCATTAAACTTACAAAATAACATATTAACATTAAAAATGTTGATTTGGCTATAGTTTCATGTCTATAGTTAAATGCAATGCAACTAGTTAAATGTCTCATGGAGAAAGCCATGGAGGTTTGGAATATCTGGTTGAATAAATGACGACAGAATTATCATTTGCGTAGGGAAATCTCTTTAACCAGAATGACGAAGACATCAGCCAGCATCCCTTGTTTGGACCAGCTTCCAAAACGCAACATATGTTGGAGTCCAGCTATACTGGGCTTTTTACAGTGCCAAGAGTCTTTCTCACATTTCTTTCTTACTTTGTCTGTGTTTTCAGTCAATCCAACATTTTAAGCTTTGTTTTTATTTCTGGTAGTGATTCGATTTGGCGTGTTAGCTAAAGATTGAAACCGAAAACATTCTGAACAAAAGGTCAGAAAGAGTTGGGCCCTGAGGACTGAAGCAAAAAGCTCAGTTTCTAGATCTTTTTTTTTTTTTTTTTAAATCACCTGCCACCAATTTGGGGTTCTTCTTCCTCCACCTGTGCTTTTTGTTGTTCCGTTTCCTCCTGACATTTATTTGTCAGTGGTTTTATCTCTTATTTTTGAGTATTTCATTATGCAGTCCTGTGAGTCAGCTTGCAGAACACCTGAATAATATTCTTTTTGTCACTTCTGCTTGAAGAGAGACAGAGTTTAAAAATACCAAAATTGCTTTTTAAAATGTATTAATTTATCTTTTTTTCTGAGCAGTTGTACTTTATGCAAGGATATTAAGTCCAGTCTCAGAAGTTATTGCTTTTGATTTTGTCTTCTTTTATCAATATTACCCATGTGAAGCAATTATTTTGATGTGATGATTTGATTGTGGAGGCGGATATGTTTCTCAGAATGTGGACTATTCATTTTCCTCTTGTTTGATGAACAAATGCATTGCATGATAATGCAGTATGGTTTGCAGAACTGTCTCTCTGGGCTTGTCAAAAAGAATATGACAGGAATGAGACAGAGAAAACATTGTTTGTTGTGCCACCGAACACAAATGCCTGACAGAATGATAAATTGTACAATTTTTAATCAGAATCTCTTTTGGTATTTCATGATAACCTTCTATGAGGATTTGAATGCCTCAGAACTTTTGAAGTTTAAAGTGACCTTTTCCCCCAATTAATCATAAGCATCTTAAAAGGCATCTTTTGAGGGATCAAAGGGTTTATTTTTAAAGTAATAAATCTAAGAGAAACAAAGGTTATGGTTTCCAAAGATTGTAGCTTGTTGTTGCCTCCTCAATAAGAGAATATTATATTTTTAATTAGTCGTTGGTGTTTTTCACAGGTCTACACAAGATACGGGAAATGCTATACTTTCAACGGGAACAAAACAACCTCCAGGAAGACAAAGCAAGGAGGGATGGGAAATGGACTGGAGATCATGTTGGATATCCAGCAGGATGAATATCTACCTATCTGGAAAGAGACAAGTAAGTTATAACACCACACAGAGATGATGCAAGCAAACTAGCTCAAACAAAGAATCAAATCTTCTATGGGGAAGAATAAATATGGCTTTATTGGATAAACATAAGACACATAAACTAAACTAACACATAAATGCACCCATTTACACATTCGTACGAGTTGCAGGAAGAGAGAAAGTGAGGAAAGAGTGAGTTTAAGAGCATGAGAATGTGAAATCCCAATTTTAAAGCAATAGGTGCTATCGCATCAATCAAAAGATTAACTCTCGCATTGAGTTCATCAATGAGGTTAAAATTTGTATTAATTTCACCAGTTCAGCCTGAATCTGGGGGTTTGTACTTGCGTTGCCTTTGTGCTACGGGATTCCTCCTGTGGTCCTGGCTGCAGAAAGGGGTTTCCGAGGTTGCGGATTGGCTGGAAGTCAGTTGTCGTGGAAGTCTTGGGAGGCCGATGATTGGGCGGTGGCTGAAGGAGAGCGAGTCGCGGTTCGTTTGAAGTTTGATGCGGTGCAGTCAGACACACGGCAGACAAAGCTTAAGCCACCTTTCCACTGCACCGATTTGGATCGGCCGATATGTTTGGGCGTTTTGTCAGTATACTACACAGCCATTGTTCACTGACGAGCTGCGCAAATCCACGCTGATAATAAACATGGTTTTGCGCAGCTTGTCATTGAACAACGGCTGTGTGTATATACGGCTCAATGTGAAATCACGCACCTGATGGCTTACCGCTGATTACAGGACCGTCTTTACTGACAAAACGTGCAAACATATCGGCCGATCTGCATTGGTGCATCCCTAATTAATACCTTTTTTTGTTAATCTTTATAAAAAAAACTTACTGCTTTAAAATAACATTATTATTATTAATATTATTATGTATAAACAACTAATAAATTATTATTTTAATATTTATGTTGATGTTTGTTTAATGCTGTTTCCATGTTCCCTCCAAACTTATTGGCGGACTGTGCATTTCTGTTATTTGTTATTTTATATCTTTTTAAATTTGTCTTGATACTATAAACTAAATATTGTAAAATACAGAATAATACAACTGCATGTAAATATAGACTAGCTGCTAATCATGGGTTTGCATAAATAGCTACAGAACATTTTGCAAATAGAACACACCGACAATCTCAGCCACTCTCTTCCATGCTTCATTTTTTCTAAATCAACATTCATGTATGATTCTAGAGATATTCTAAAGATGTATCATATATCATATATGTATCAATAATGAGCTTCATGTAAAAATTCAGTGCGACTGCCACTAGGGGGCAATTCTCGACAGTCGTTTCTGAAAGTCGTGTGTAGTGGAAAGCTTTAACTTACACAAACTCTCACGGAAAGAAAAAAGTAAAGAAATAAAGTAAAGTCTACTCATCGTGGCTAGGCAGCAGCAGGCGTGCACACTGGAGCATGTGGAACCACTCTTAAAGCACACAAAAGGTGGAAAAGAACATAGTTTTAAAAACCAGGCTAAAAAAACTGAGGCTAAGAGCATATGAATAGTGTCTTGAGCTTTTAAACTCATCTTTGGACACATCCCAAAATTGTGTTTTAACCAATAGATATCATTCTAGCTCAGGGTGTGGTGACAATTCTCCTGCCCAAATCATAAATCCAAATGTTATCTTATCAGTCACATGGTCCGAATTTTCCCGCTCTTGCAGAAAATAATTTTGGACATGATTTCTATAACATGAATATGATACATTTGACAAAGAATTTGTGGGAAGAAACATTTCAAGCAAGATTGAACACGGATATTAAACTATAAGCCATTCAATAGTTATTTAAAATAGGTAGCCTATACAATGAGTGATATAGTGTATTTTGAGCCTGGATAGGCATGAAAAGCAATTTTGTGCCAGTTCTGTGAACGTAAGGGCAGTTTTTGCGAAGAACAGAGGTTAAAGGTCTCATCAGGAATTTTAGTATGGTCCTGAGTTGGGGAATGGAGATCCATCCAAAAAAATCTTTAACTATTTTACCCATGTAAAGATAATGATGGCCTGTGTCTTTGACCATTATCTTGGTTATTTGTCCAATATTGACAATCTCCTTTCTGAGTTAGGATTCTCAATACGTGTTTCTTTGTGTTAATGTAGCAAGCTGTCCTGTGACAATGTCTGTTGGATCTGCTTGCATCAGGCAGGCAAAATGGCATCATGGGCCGATTGTCTTGATGCCTCTTTGTGGAATTCGGCTCCTCAGGTTTCAATGTTCGATCAAATCTTAAGTGTATGATTCACTCTGATTCACTACAATGATTTGTGAAGTTGCAAAGTCATTCCATACGGTTCTCAGATGTGTCTGCACAATCTGTTAAGATAAACATGTTTAAATTCAAGGATTAATTTTGACCTTGTTTTTCCCATTTGTATTGATAGCAGGATATGTGAGGCCTATCTTTGTGTTAATGTTTATATTGAATGTTGTGCTTTTTTACTCTCTCTTTGTCTCGCTCATCCATTTGTTATTTATTACAGATGAAACATCTTTAGAGGCAGGAATCCGTGTTCAGATCCACAGTCAGGATGAGCCGCCCTACATCCATCAACTGGGCTTTGGAGTCTCTCCGGGATTCCAGACCTTTGTGTCCTGTCAAGAGCAAAGGGTATAACCCTTTCCTCAGATTGCTCTCAAACTTTTCAGTCTAAGTACCACCTATAATGAAATCAGGCCATGCAAGTACAGTACCATCCAGTCACTTCAACATCAGTCAGTCCACTAATTTTTACATTTCATTTATTCACCATTATGTTGTTCTAAACATACATGTTTTTTTTTCTACAAAAGTAGATTTTTAAAATAACTTTTAAACAGCTCTTGCCATATGAAATTGCAGAGAAAACATGCTGTTTCTTGCTTTAAGAAAGTGAGAAAATAGGAGCCAGAAAGCAAGCAATTAGCATAGGAGCATTTCTTTACAAGTGTGAAACACACTCAGATTTGAGAAAGTGACTGACAGTTGCAGGGTTACCAAGCTTGTGAAGTTGAATTATAAATGTGTACATCCAGTATTTCTATATCCATTCATAATCAAATAAAATCATTCTCTGACTTGTTGGAGGAAGATCTAAATGCAAGCTTGTAGGTTGGGTTTAAGAAAACTGATTGGAGAAGTCCAGCTTATTTCCCTGATTGACCAATTAAAAAAAAAAAAAAATATATATATATATATATAGAAGAAAAAAATTCTAACTTAGTGGAATCTATCACAATAGCATCAGTAACATGCATTCAGAAAAGAAATATGTGCATTCAAGAGTTCTTTTTTACCACAAACACAAAATTTTGTCCTTTAAATATTGCAGGGCAATGCATTCTTAAAACTGTCAGACTGGTTATACGATCAATCTCACGCTTAAAAATGAGCATTAAATGCAATATTCTTGTTTCAAAGGCAAGCCATACAGATGAATGAATAAAATACATACAAATAAAACAGTGCTCTTATTTCACATCCTTTCAGTTTTTATGCTCTTTCAAATTGTGAGAACGCTGCTTATTTGCATACTTAATTTGCATGTACTCATTCTCTCTTTCTTCCTGTCTCTCCTGCTCTTACAATCTCTCTCTGTCTGTCTGTCTGGCTCTCCCTTTATCTCTCTTGTTCTCTTCACCGCTCTCTCTCTCTCTCTCTCTCTGTAGTTGACCTACCTGCCCCAGCCTTGGGGGAACTGCCGCTCCACCAGTGAGCAGATGATCCCAGGTTACGATACCTACAGTATCAGCGCCTGCCGCCTGCGCTGCGAGACTCTCGAGGTTCAGCGTGTGTGCAAATGCAGGATGGTGCACATGCCGGGTAACGCTACACCGCTGCATTCATTTCCCACTCAACCTAATCAGCACGCTAATGTATTCTGCTAATTGCTAAAATACTAAATGAATAAACTCTTCTCATCTAATTTGCTCCAGGCAGTGGAGCCGAAAGCTTAATGCAAGTCTCTAAATTAACTTACTGTCTAGTCACACAATACAAGGAGCCGGGGTAGTTCATTTGGCGTTTGGAGGGAAAATTCAGATGATCGCAATCCGACAGCTATGATGAACCTGGACCCACAGATTTGTAACGTTCCACTCGAAGCTACTGACAAACCACGGAAATAAAGTGAATGCCTTTATTTTCTTTTTTGAAAAGCAACGACTGGTGGGGTTTCTATGTCCCCAGAAACCTCTTTTCTAATTAACTCCACCACACCTGAGTTGTTATCAGTGTGACTTTTCAGAGAGCGTGTGACTGTTGGTGGCCAGGCTCTAATGGAAGCTCTGCTTCTCTGCTTTTCTCCTTTAATGTTCCTAAATCAACCTCCCATAATGCAAATTGAAAAGAGAGACCATTCCCAAATCATTAACTCAAAGGCCATTTACTCTTAGGTGCCATATGTATTTCCTCGAACCGGTTGCTCTTGTGATGGATTCGAGTGGAGAGCTGGACCTCCTGCTGTATTGTGTGTCGATGGGGATTGGGTGTTAAAGACTTTATAAATGTGCCTTTGGGGGAGGGTTTAGTTAAATCCATTTTGGGTGCAATTAGGTCTAGACTGATGGTCATGAGGGAGGCGTGGTGAAAGCGAACCCATCTCCCTCAGTCACACGTTGCCTTCCATCATTTTAGGATGAATAACAAAGCAGAGGCGCGCTGTCTCATTCTCTGCCACTCACGCTTTTTCTTCCCTGGCTGGCGGTGAAATAACAGCAATCATTTTTCTGGTGATTGATCAGAGTCATTATGTATTTTGTTTCTCAGGAGATGCCGATATCTGTACTCCCAGCAATATCAAATGTGTGGACAAAGCACTTGGTAAGCAAGCATTTTTCATTTTTGCTAACGCCCTGGAGTGTAACATCTCTGGAGGTAGTGGGCACGAATAATTAAATCCCAGATAAACAGATGTTTCTGTTCGGGGTCTGGGGTGGGAGACACAGGATTACTCAGTCAGTCCATAAAGGAGAGTCAGCGCTTTGACATCCCGCACAGAGCAGCCTTAAAACTGGAGATCCCTGCAGTGCATTACCCTCTGATTCCCTCATGCCGTTATTGCCTGCTGTAGGTGTCTTGTTCCACTGATTTTATGACACTCGTAAATGGAGCGGCTCATGAAAAGTTGATAATGAGAGATGTGTCAGTACAATTATGATAGTCCTTATCTAATAAGCTAGAAATTTAATTATCTCTGCAGTCAAAAGGAAACCCGACCCCATTTAATGGGTGGTTGAACTAAATCCAGATATATCTTGAAAGAATGGACTGTACTACCATTCACTGGACTGACCTATTCAAATATTCAAACTGAAATCTCTACTATGATAGGTTACTTTAATTATTTATTTGCTGATATAAATATATCATACGCATGACAACACAGCATAGCCTATTAACACTTTAAAAAAAAGTAAAACATTTGATCTAAAAGCACTGAAATTCATATATAACTTAAAATAATCACAGATCCATATTAAGTATAAAACCATTGAGATCTTTTTCAATTAAATACTTTTATTTATCAAGGACGCATTAAACAATCAGAAGTAAAAGTAAACGTATTCATAATGTTACAGAAGATTTCTGTTTCAAAGAAATGCTTTTTTATATATACTTTTATAAAAAATACTGGAAGAAATGTGTCTTGGTTTCTTCAAAAAAAATTAAGCAGCACAACTGTTTTCAACATTGATAATAATAAGAAATGTTTCTTAATCAACAGATAAGCAAATTAGATGTGACAACAGCTGCTAAATACGTATAATAAAAATATATGTTCAATTCTAATATATATTTATTTATGTACATGTTTATTTATTTTTATTAAATATACAGATATACAGTTTAATTTCCATAGCTATTTAGCAGGATACTGCCCATTTAAATAACTCACTACTAGTAGCTTGTAAGAGTACCTAGACACTTAAAAGTGTAGTTGAACTTTAAATTTTGAGAAGCTTGATAAATTTCTCTATATAAAAATGTAAATCAAATAGGCGGTGTCAGGCCGCCTAAAAATGAGGGATTTAATGTTAAATATGTGGTGTATTCTGTTTACACTCTGCCAAATTTATTAGTATGAGTGTGTTAGTCAGTGTGTGCACTCTTCTGGATGCCCTTCAGGAACCAAATTAAATCTGAACAACATGCTGAGTGTGTTTCAAGCATTTTATGGATGATTATTTAGCACTGGTGTTATCTCTCCACATCAGTTTGATAAATGAAGAATGGCTATGGAGGTGTGGGATGGAGCACCTGCTCACACACACACAAACACACACACACATACACATCTGTCTGCTGCTCTATACTGATGTGTGTGTCCTCTTCGCAGCAATGCTACAGACAAGTTCAGGTGACACATGCTCGTGTGAGACTCCCTGTAACCTGACGCGTTATGGTAAAGAGCTGTCCATGGTTAAAATCCCCAGCAAAGGCTCGGCTCGCTACCTGTCTAGAAAATATGACAAGTCTGAAGAATACATCAGGTGTGGCAACCTTTTCACCTTCAATATCATTTGAAAAAGATGTACTGTAATACTGCACTGATTATGAAAATGTATGATTTGCACAAAAATGTTTTATTGTACTTTTGTTTTAGAGACAACTTTCTTGTTTTGGACATCTTCTTTGAAGCTCTAAATTACGAAACAATAGAACAGAAAAAAGCATATGATGTTGCCGGATTATTAGGTGGGTCTCTTATGGTTCATTTTACAGTTTTTCTCAAATGCTAAAACACATTTCACAAACGTTTCCTCCGTGTTCCCCAATGTCTAAACACAACACCC
>JAUMHR010042201.1:0-10136 GCA_032361145.1 Enteromius fasciolatus | reverse complement strand
CCAAGTGATTAGCACACCTGATTCTGATCATTTGAATGGGTGAGCGAAAACTTTTGGTAATATAGTGTATATTAAAAGATAGGGTTCTCAAGTTCAACTAAAGGACAAGATTATAAGTGAATTATGATTTGATTGCTTCAGAGGACTTGGTATATAGTGCACAAGTCATTCAGACCGCTCTTTAGGTTTTTTAAAATACTGAACGGCTTCATGCATCATGAATCAGACTGATATGGTTCTCAAGTTCAAGTAAAGATTATCAGTGAATTATAATTTTATATAGCATATTGAGTCATTTAGACTCCTTTTATTATGCTTTTTGGTCACTATGAACATCTCTTTGCCTCTGTCTCGCTGGTAAAGGGTTAAACTGTCGCTAAGGGACATCTGAGGATAAGTAGGCGGGTTTTGGCAAGCCACATCCTGCCATCCCATCATACCCTATTCAGACTGGTTACCTCACAGCTGGGAGGGGGGACTCTCTCACCTGCAACCCATCACACGACCTGCTGAATATGCCCTCTCAAGCTGCACAATAACACACTAATAGAACATTAAGGATTCACTGGAGCACAGTTTTACGGTGGATATTTATAGCAGACGGTGCCCAGTGCTGACGTCAGGACTAATGCCATACGGTTCTCCCCTCCCTTCCTCACACAGGGTGATTAATGAGGAGTCGCTCACTATACAGAACATCACAGTCCACTGGAGTCTCCCTGTTTAACACAGCCGGTCGCACCAGCAGACAGCTGAGTCCAAATATCATTCTGTTTCATCATTCATTTTCCTGTCGTTCCCTTTCAGGATGCCACAATTATGGGATTTATGTGTCTGACGTCCATGCGAAATCCGTTCGAGATATACTAGGATTGGTATGGATTAGGATGGTTTACTGGATTGCTGTGGGAGTAGGGTTTATGACGCTGAAAAATGTACATCCTCATAAACAAATGTTAAAATATAAGTAGCGGACTTGAATAAAATAATTAAATAAAACAAAATAAAATAATTAAATTGGTCAAGAAATAGTTCGCTTAGACGTATGCTAAAGTTTTTTTTAATATTCCAATTTATTTATTTATTTTATTTGCCTATATAAAAGATGCATTACGTATTTAACAGTCAGGGTGGAGAGTTTCTCATTGCTACATAAAATATATTTACAATTAGAAGTTTAAAAATCCAAAAAGGTAGCAAAAAATGTTCCAAACTAGCATCTTAAATGATATCTGAAATCATGTGAAAGTAGAGTATTGGCTGCTAAATATTAAGCTTTGCCATCAAACAAATAAATTATACTGTAGATCCTAACCTGTGTTATATCTCGTGCTTCAAACACATATGTGAAAAGCCTGTACCTACGGCAGCACAACTAGCCACTTTAGCCAATCCACAAAATGTTTATATAAAATATGATTTTCAATATTCATACAACAATCCGGAGACAGACAGAGCATATATTCACTTAAAAATAAACTGTATGGTCAGTTGTTTCGCATGAGCCATTTGCTGTATAGGTTTCCCATATTGCTATATGCTCCCAAATATAAAGGTTATCTGCATCTATGGTTTCATGAAAAACATTTCTCATCCTTGGATCTTTTTCATTGCACATAAGGTTCTTTGTAGTGGGGAAAAAAGTGCTTTTGGGAACCAAAAAATAATTATTTTATTATATTTGAAACCTATACTGATAGAAATGGTTCTTCGGAAAGTAAATAAGTTACATTTTGAAGTCCTTGCATCATCACATTGGTTTTTTAGCTCTTAAAAATTGCAGAAGGACTTCTAAATAACTTGAATGTGAAACTTCTTAGCAGGGTTCCCCTGTGGCATTGTGACCTAAACGTCTTTGGGTTCCAGCTGGAACCTTAATTTTTAAGAGCATGGTCTTTCAGTGCTGAGAATCCTGCTGTGATCTTTAATAGAAGACCATTGCTCCTAAACAAATCAAAAATCCTATCTAGGCCTGCCAGTTGCGCTTATGAGTGGAAAACACATGCACAAAGCACTTTATGTGACATAATCACTGCATAATTCCTGCTAACAGAGCATGACCATTCACCCAGTTTCACTGTAATGTGCTTTTAGATAAGCACTTTTCACAAAGCGGTTAACGTACAGTAGAACCAGCATTGATTCATTGAGAGCAGATATCGGCCCATACTGATCGATCGAGTGTGAGGTGTGCGATTCCCTCCAAACCTGATGGCGGTCTTCTCCATGGCATCAGGGCTGTCGACAGAGGGCAGGTCATCAGCTAGAATCTCCTCCGGGCTCCGCGGGTCAATCAGGATACCCCGCTTGTCTTTGTCCTTTATCCCGATGCCTGCTGTGATGGCGTTCCACAAAGCATTCTGGGACTTGGAACCTGATGCAACAATCAGAGATCAAAAGCTCAGAGGGGTGCAGATAACAGAATGCAAGAACAGGGCAGAGAGAGAGAGAAATAGACATAGAAAGACAAAGGTAGAGAAATGATTCATGCCAGTTTCCTGTTTTGCAAACAGCCAGTCAAGAGGTGAAGGTTTAGATGGTTAGTCAGGTGATATTAATGCTCAAGTGATTGGGTTAAATAAATATTTCCACAACTGAGTGAGTGCCTGTTGGCAAAGATGTCAGGATGCAGGTTGCTGAACGATTTCTAAGACCTCTCACTGCTGTTAGGATTACAGATCAGTGTGTTTGATCAATGGAGACCGTCAGCTTTTGCTTGTAACACTCATACCTGTTTTCTCACTGTGGCAGGAAACAATTTTAAAGTAAAAGTCAAGTCAACAACAAAGTTTCGATTTGATTCCACATACTCACGTGCGAATCGTGCCAGAGGTCTCGCACTGCTCTCTCCGGCTTCATTCGCCACTGTGGAGAGAAAGAACGAAGCGCACAGATGGATGAGTGATGGAGACCTTTCTTCAACAATCACGATGACTCACCACAATTTTTTTTTTTTTTTTAATGAAACTAAGAAAATTGCTTTTCAGTTTTATGTAAAATCAATGCTGTTGTTTATGTTGTTTACCTGATGCAAATTCCTGCGTGCATTTAAATGAAGCATAAATCACTTCACTCAGATTTAATTTGCATATCACTCATGAATATGCAAGTGATATGGTAATACGATAACTATAAATTTAATGTTTAAATATATATATACACACAGTACAAGGGTGGAATATTTTAGAATTTTGTTATTTGTCCAAAATGAGACGCTATGGAAGCTTGTTTCCAAATATAATAAGTAACTGTGACTTCTAATTTCTTTTTTTTTCATAGAATTGTGTGATCTAAACTCACAATTTCAAAATAAAAAGTCAGAATTGCAGACTTTTAAAAAAAAGTAAGGTCGGTGTGACTTTTTATCTCACGATTCTGACTTTTTTTCCTCAGTTTTGAGATTGCATTTCGCAGATCTGAGAAAAAAAGTCAGAATCGTGAGATAAAAAGTCACAATTACCTTACTTTTTTTATTCAGTGGCAGAAACGGGCTTCCGTATTGGTAGATGAGCATGAGAAATGAGAAATCTCAATTGTTTTTCTAAGACATAGCTAACTTAAACTACTCCTGAAGTCTGCTTCAAATCAAAGGTTTCTCATAAGAAACATTCTTTCAATCTCACATGCCTCACAGGTTTCAGATAAAATCTCACAATGTCTCAAGCTATGCTCAGATGTTAAAGTCTGCAAATGTCTGGAATTTCTAAGTGAATTCAAAAATTCAAATCATCTGGAGTAAAAAACTACCATTTTTACTATAAGAATAAACAATTGAAAGCATTACTGAAATAATCTCTGAAACTATGAAAGAGAAAAAGCTTCTACAGAACAGAGGAAAAAGTCAGCAGTTTTGTGCTGTTTGATTTAAAGAATACACAAATAAAGGTCACAGATAAATGTGTGTGACGTGTGTGATACCACAGCCCTCCTCCATTCTCCATCAATGCAGACATAAATCCTGCTCTGATTTAAACGCTGTCAGCTGCTAAAGGGACATCAACCATGCGGCTTTTCTGTGTTTACATCAAGGGTTTCTACTGAAAAAATGCTCCTTGTTAAACCGTGCCATGGCTTTTACGCTTCTGAGCAGTAAAATCGTCAAACAGCCTCAGGGTGGATGAGTAGAAGAAGCCGTATGAGGTCAAAGTCGCAACATTCAGCTTTGTTTACATGCGCTGCTGTAAAAACTGAACGAACAGCTCCCCCTGCAGGCCACCTAACGACAATCAACTAATTACAATAATAACAACTGATGGCGGGAATTACTGATGCTTACCGAATCCACAAGAGCTTTAGAACCCCTAATAACAAAACAGAAGGTTACAGACATCTAGAAACACGTCAAATTAGCCGCTACGAGACAGAAGCTGTCAATTAGTCTGATTCGTGAGTCGTTTTTAATGATTCATTCATTTGTGAAATGATTCGGAGTTTGTTTTAAGATTCAGAACTTCAGAACAAACGAAGATTCAAAAGAAAAGGTTAAAGGTTAAATACACGTTTTATTAAATATATTTAATGAACAAAGATTCATATTCCTAATAAAAAGTAAAAACTTTTAACTTTTTAAATTTTGCTGTTAATAGGGTATAATTCATAATTTTCATATACATTTTTAATACATTGCAATTAACTCTATTCACAATTACAGTTTTTATTAATATTTTAAATTGCCTTTACATTTTCTGTTCACTTTATATTACGTTTACTCTTCGTTTTTTGCATTTTTATAAGTTTAGTTTGTTTTCATCTAATGTATTCTATTTCAGTTTTATTACAATTAACACATTTGTGTAATAGATAAATACAGTATATTCGTTTTAGTACATCAACCCTGGAGCTATAGGGTTTTTAAAGTTGAACATAAATAGCCTTTTAAAGGCATGAAAGACAGTAAGAAGAAAATATGAACCACTGAGAATCAAGTAGGTGAATAAAAGAGCTGAAAGAAAGAACCATTACATGACAAAGACAGAGCGTGTGAGATAGAGAGAGACGTGAGGTTGTTAAGTGGGGACTGCCGGTCCATGGGGGGCACAGGGGTAATGAGAGGGAAATCAGAGAGGAGCCTTTAGCACGGCGAGTTCGTCAGGCTGCTGAGTGTCCAACGAGTCACTACTCAGGAGAAGAGGAAGGACTCTTCATTAGCGATAATGACTCCCCCTGGGCAGCTCACACTACTCCTCTAATGTGCTGACGACAGAAAGGCCCCCGGTGAGGGGCGCACGCTATCATCCTCACCTCCCCTGCCAGGTAACCAGCAAAGACCCCTTTATCCTTTCAATTCACCTCTCTGGATCTCCATTAGAGTACATACAGGTCTCTATATGTATATAGAGTATGTATGTGTGTTTCTATATTAATAAATCATTAAAAAACGATTACTAGTTAATAAATGTTGATTATCTTAAATATTATTATTATTATTATTACTATATATGATTTATACATTATTTTTGTAAATGACTGTATGCGTGTGCATTTATATATACATAATAACAGTACATATTAATATATTATGTAAACAATAATATATTTTTCATTAGACAGCAATAATATATATGTGTAGGCCATTTTATATATATATATATATATATATATATATTTTTTTTTTTTAAACAACACTGTTCTTTTTATATTTAATAATTATTAATATAAATATTATTATTTATAGTAAATATATAATATTAATATTATTTAATATTGCATTTACACACACAATTAATAAAAAAATATATGAAGCTCTAAATATTACATTTAGCATCTTACATATACACACACGCATGCATACATTTAATTAAAAATAATATTTAAAAAATATATAATAATAATATTTAATTAATTTTAATTACACAGAAAACGTTTTATTATATTATATATGCAACCTATAATATATATCTGAATTATTATATATAGATTATAAATAGATTTGTCATATCACATTATTAATAATAAATTAACAATTCTTTTACAATCATAATATACATATATATATAATAAAAAACTGTTCTTTTTATATTTAATAATGAATATAAATATTATTAATACATTACTTAATAATATATATTAATATGATTTAATATTCACACAACTAAAAATTATGCGTAGCTCTAAATAATACATTTAATATCTTACATACATACATAAAACAATAAATAGTTATTTTATAAAAATGTTTGTTTTACAAATATTAATTTATTATGTTATAATTACACACACACAGCACACATTTTATATTAGAGTACATATGTGAACTATAGATTATATATGATTTATTATATATAAATTATAGATAAATAGATTTATCATATAATTAATAATAATTTAACACTATTTTGAAATTATAATATAAATGCATTTTGAAATAATTTAATAAATAATTATTTAAATAATAATGTATATAACGATTATATACATATTACTTTATAATATATAATATTAACATAACTTAATATATATACAGACAACATTTTTTAAATCATATGTAGTTTTAGATAATAAATTTAGTATCTCACATATATGTACACATACATACAATACATGAGTAAAAATAATAAAATTGTTCTTTTTAAAATAATAAAGTTTGTTTTACAAATATTCAATCATTATTTTATAATTACACACACACACACACACACACACACACACATATGTATAAAATAAAAAATAACATTAATAATAACAATTATTATTATTGTTCCCAACACACAGCTTTGGAGTCTCCATACGGGCTCCACATCTGACCCAGAAGCCTTAGTGACTCCTGTACAGGTACTCTAATGAGGGCCCATTGGGCATCCTGCCCGCAAACACACACGGGCAGCACTATGGGGAAACGAATGGGTTAGGGTTGTTTGTCAGGGAGAGGCACGAATCACTAGGTCGTGACATCATATCCTGCCTCCGCTGGTGACCATGGAGACGGTAATCTCAAAGGCAGCATGGGAGATTCACAGGAGAAAACCCTTATCATGGGCCCAGTGCGATTTAAAAGCGTGACTGTTTGTGTGGGCTTTGGTTTAATGATAAACACAGGTTCCCGCGAGAATTCATCCCATCAAACAGAATTAATCTGACAGGGCACAAGTCACAAAAAGACTCGGAATGATCACGTGACTATGTTTTCCACCTGATACCTTTGATTTGAGCACAGTCGTGGTTTCTCCACTTCTTCATCTCCTGATTGTGGTCTGTTATATAAGCCCTTGACCTTTTAGGAGTATAATTACCGCCATCCGATGTTCTGCCACAGCAACAGTCATGTCACTTTGCCGTTCGAGCTCTCTTTGTTCAGAGCCTGCCTAAAATCGACTAACCCTGTCAGAAACATCAACGTCCTGATGTCCCTTATCAGCTGACAGGGCAATAAAAGAATTCACGATTCTTGGAGAACACAGAGCACCGTGACTCATTTTGAACTGAAAAAAAGTTGTTTCTTATGTAATCTAATTGTACTCGGGCGATCCAGAGAAACCCAGAGAGACTGAAAGAGACAATCACTTTGTTGCGTTCATGTTACTATGACACAACAGAAAATAGAGTTTGCATGCAAGCCAAGCAACCTCAAGCTGTCTTGAACCAATTTAACAAACCCTTGTGCTTGTGACTCATTGAGAGATTTCTAAACCCTTTTCTGAAACCTTCACATATGCATAAAAACCAAAATTTCGAGCATGCATATGCTAATTTAACCCTCATGCTCTTTCAGCGTCTGAGAGACCCCGTGATAAATCTAATAGGTCTATCAGGCGGAGACAGAACGAACTGTATGAGAACTGACTCCACAAGTGTGTTGACAAACCTCAAATATGCTTTATTGCAATGGATATCCTATAGTAAGAATATCTGATTGGATTATTTGAATTTATTGCATTTCTTTTTAGCTCCAAAACAGAAAAAAAAATAGTACATTATCAGTCATTGTTCGGTAAATGCGTAAAACAAAGCAGCAATAATTTTGATTTGATATTAAAGTATTTATATTGATAGTATACATCACCACCACCATAATAAACTGTGTTTACTTATCCTAATTCATTATAATAAATTATTATTATTGTGAATGTAATATTTCATGCAAATGTTTATTATGGTACACTTTAATTTCTGGTTACGCCTATTAGTTACTTATTGGCATTCATATTACTAGAATATGAGCCATTTATTAATGCTAATTAAGCACATATTAATGTGTTATTATACATCCCTAATCCTAGCAAATACCTAAAATTACCAACTACCTTACTAACTATTTATTAAGCAGAAAATTAAGAATTTATTGAGGAAAAAAATTTGTAGTTAATAGTTAACAAGTGTTAACTATTCTTCTTACCTATTCTGGGTAAAAGTGTTACCCCAAAAAATTATTATTATTTTTCTTCTTATTATTTTTTTTTCTTATTTATTATTTTATTAGAAATGATAATAATAGAATTATTTTAGGGTACAATAATAATAAGAATAATACAATAATAAATACATAGAATTATATCATTTGGAATAATTATAATAAACAATAATAATACACAATGAATTATTATTATTATTATAATACAGGACCCTTAAATACTGTATAATGCAACGTTAACCCTCATGTTGTGCTGAGACTGACATTTGTTTGAGGTGAACCAAAAACTAAAAAGACCAATTAATAGTTTCAAAAGCCCAAAGGCACTTGAGGCACCATGTTCGCTCATACCAAAATAAATAAATAAAAAATCAGTGCTGGCCACAGAAACACACATCCACCCACACATACCTGACCAGCTGTTCTTACCAATAGTGAAGCTGAAGCCATCAATGCTGAAAGTGGCACTCCGGCATTTTTTAAATCCTTGTTTTTTGGAGCTGAGCTCTGACATGTTCTCCAGTTGACTCCGTCCGCCTGCGAGGAGCGAGAAACTCTGGAAACAGACTCCTCAGGTGGGAAAGCTCGCTCTGAGCGGGGACGTCAAAGATCAGAGAGGATCATTAGCGAAGGAAGTCACAGGGTTGACATCTCCTGCCGGGAGCGCATCCCATCTGTAAAAATCCCTCTTGAGCTCATCATCCAGCCTGTTCCTCTGTTGCCTGCCTTACGCTGGAAAAAGAATAAACACACAGATGGGAGATGTTTCTCTCTCTTCTCCTCCCGCTCACACTGTGACCCTTCCCACTCCTAAACTGTGCTTGATTACAGGCTCTCTCTCTCTCATTCACTGTCACACTGACTCCACCATTTACTTGAGCGCTAAGCATAAATGCATGCACTGATCGGAGTCAGTGATACGCGATGATGTTTATTCTTGGATGCTTTCGTGTGTGTCTTCTTCAAACCTGTGTGGTTACTGTACATGTGTGGGTGTGTGTGTACATACGCACATACGGGCAAGTGCTATTGCAAAAGGGCAACCTTTTTACAATGTTTAAACAAAGCTCTCTGCCAGAAATGCTGTCTGGATAAGATTGAAAGACGGTTATAGTGGGTTATGGTGTCAAAACCAACTAACAAAAAACATTATACACTCATATTCCATATCGGACCCATTCTGAATTAAATTTTTTTTAACAAACTCCACTTAAAGGGAAAGTTTGTGCAAAAAGCACACCGGATTTTGTCACTGTTTAACTTGTCAGATTTACGATGCGAAAGTTTTTTGCGACACTGCATTACAAAAATACTGGAAGAAAATGTCAAGATGCATGTAAATTCTAAAAATGTGCATAAAAGGTAGCTTGACACTAAAATGAAAACATATTTACTAAATAAATGCTTTGATGCGCAACAACGACTCTTAACAACTTCTCAAATGTTTGTTTGATCATTCTGAGCCAAAGCCTGTCATCAAAATGATTTGGCTTGGTTCCTCCAGAACTGTCGCACATGATTGTGTTCACAAACACCAAAAGTACAGTTGGCTTAAAAACACAAGTTAACACGACAGTGTTTCATTGCAGGTGTTTTTTCAGTTTATTACACGTTGTGCCACTTTACCACATTTCTCTAGGCAACACATTCTCACTCCCAAGTCGTCACATTTTGACGCTTGGGGAAGACCCCCTTTTCGTCGCATTTTGACAATCAGGGTAACCCCTTTTCGTCACTTTTCGACGCGAAGGGTCTTCACCACTTCTATTCCTCACTTAAATTTTTTGAA
>JAUMHR010042200.1:0-10143 GCA_032361145.1 Enteromius fasciolatus | reverse complement strand
CCTTGTTTCACTTTTACAGAGTTTAATATTTTTTAAAAATGAGCTTCCCCTATTTGACAGACCAGTAGCCGCCACTGTTCTACGGTGGCCGAAAGACATGCAAACGACAACACATTAAGAAAACATCTTCATCAGTTTGACACACGAAACACACACGAACAGGCTGCAAACAAAGAAACGTACTGAATATAGCATGGACCACAACGGAAATGTTTCAGGGGGACCTCAAAAAGTGACAAACCCATCTGAGAATAACTCTAGCTATTAAAATAATGTTTCACACTTAAGTGTGTAATTCGTCATATATATATATATATATATATATATATATACAGACATATTTCACCAGATTTTCTGATAAACTGTAAAACTTATTGTTTTCAGTTTTACTTTATTTCACTAAATTATTTCAAACCTGGTGGTCCATTAAGTTTTTATCTGATACTTCAGATTTCCTTCAGAAATGCTTCTTAAATTATTCAGATTTTTTCCCCCTTGCAGGCTGCTTTCATTTTAAACTAATTACTAATTTAACAAGACCCAAAAAGTGCATCTTGGACTTGCACACACAGAGTACTGAGAGTCATTTAGATAAACCGCACAGCGGAAACATTCGAATTGACATTATCTTATAAATCTGCAAAGTTATTTTTTAATACGCCAGAGCTGTCAGTGTGTTAAATGTCTTTATAATGTGTGTGAGGCCAGGCAGGGTTCAGCTTGTATGAGTGTTGTGCTGTCAGTCAGATTGTTGCGCTATGGAGCACAGGAGTTACAGACTGTCAGAGACTGTCAGGTGTTCTGTAAGTTTCACATACACTGAGAGTCACAAACAACAGATTAACTAGACTAAAGTACATAATAAATACAGCAGCACACATGGTAGAGGGGTCATGGTTTGAATGGTTAGCATTCCCCCTACTGGTGGATGCCATTAGTACACAAACTTTTTCTTTGCCATTCATATGTAGTATATTGCAGGAATATTTCATTTTAATATATAGTATAAAGCATTGCTAGTTTCATAAATGATTTCTTCCTCTTCGAATTAGAGAATTCCTTTTGCTGCATGCTTAAGTCTTTTGATTGTGTCCATTAATCATGAGGAAACATAATGTTGTTCTTTTAATTGAAGCTGTCTATAGATAAATGTCCTTGGTTGATAAAAAAAACCAAAACGTAATGTTAATGATTCATCAGCCCACAGTCAGGCTCTTACAGTACACAAGAAGCTTTATATTCAAGGCATTGAATAACAAATGCAAGGTATTGTTTGGCACAGAGGTAAATAGTGCACTGGAAGATGATTTAGAGTGTTTTACCGAAAACAATGTTAAATCAAGATCTCTGCATTACATAGTAAAGACAGACCATCCGTTAGTTCAGTATCAGTGCACTCTACAGGATATTTCTTGTTATGTACATGGCTACCTTCTAGCATGTTAAACCTTTTTTTTTAAATCTTACTGCAATGTAGCAATTAATTAATAAATAGTAATTTAACATTAAATTAGTATTGTATTATTTTATTTATTTTTCAAATAATTAGTAATGCAGTTTAATTCCTTTATTTGATATGTTATATAAAAATACTTTTTACTATAAAAGTAAAAAAGGGAGGGGGTTGGAGGTTTTTTTTAATCAATTATTTGCATAATCTACTGGTATTACAAAAGTATGTATACAGCCTCCATCCATTTCTAGTCTTAAATAATTTTTCATGGTGTTTGCTACTCATTCAGAGTATATTTATTTCTGAAAATGATGTGAAGACTTTTGATGTGTCTGTGGTTTGGACTTGTAGACTGACTTAGAATTTTATAAATACTGCACAGCTGAGTCTGAAGAACAATCACCCTGCTCTCAGCCCATCTTTATCTCAGAGGATATGCTTGATTTCAGGAGACATGTGTTCTTCAGAAGTTTCAGTTGAGTAATGCTGTTTTAAGTTTACTGCTAACTGATGGAGTTTTGCTGTAAATAACTTTCACGTGGTCTTAAATTCAGCAGGGAGGTTAATGAATAAAGTTTATTTATTTTTTATGAATGATTGAAACTATTTTATTTATTTACTTCACTATTAAAATATTTTGGGGATTTATATACGTATATACAGTATATGTTTTAATTGATACATTGTTAAAAAAAATTAAATCACACAAAAATATTATTTATTTATTTATTTATTTCATTACTTCACTTTCTGAATTTGACAATTACAACTTTAAAAGCAGGACAATAAAAATACTTCCAAAGTAGTAATTAATACATTTAACTAGTACACACTTTTTTTGTTTTGTTTTTTTCTTTCTTTCTCTTTTTCTCAAATGACCTTTAGAGTCTCTACCAAAAGGGAGCAGTATTGCACAATGACGAGATGGAAAAAGTCTAAAATGTGTAAAAACTCACTCTTCCAGGTTAACTATGACAATCCAGTATTGGATCTGTTAGACCCTGTGGGTACTGGGTCAAAACAACAACAACAACAAAATAATAATAAAATCTTTCTCTTTAAGAGGAATAGTTTAAAACATCATTCTTTGGCACAGGGGGTTTAGTTTTAGTAATGTGTTTGTGAAGCCTGTTTTCATGATTGAAGTGAACGCCAAAGGCTGCTACTCATTCATAGACTGAAGTGGCAGCTCTGGGCAGCTGCTTCAATTACGAACTCGAACGCAAAACTGTCCAGTCATGGAAAACTGAAACCTTCAATCAGCATATGCCTGTGAGTTAATGAAAGGGGAACAGTCCTTTGTCAAAGTTTTTTTAAGAGGAGGCTGAGATTATGCTAAGTCGGTGGCTTAAACCCTTGTTGGTTTTTCCTCCTTGGCGTTTGGGTGGTCCAGCAAAAGTGCTGCTGGCCTCAGTGTCTTGGCACAGGTAGCACAGTCTCTACGACTATGTAATACAACTTACCCCACTAATTGTGGGTATTTGAGCAATTAAATTACAGATGATATGGTTTTTATAAGCTCTTGCCAGGGACAATTATGACTGCTAAGAAGTTTAAAGCTGGAGGAAAAATTTTAATCACAAGCTGACAAGGTCTTATTTTTCAAATTTGTTTAGTTTGCTTAATGTATATGTTTCCAGCCATATCATGCTTCATGTCATAGAAGATTTAAAACCGGATAAGGAATAATTTACCCCAAAATTCTGTCATCCTTTCAACAGTCTCATATCACTTTCTTTCCTTCTGTGGAACACAAAATAAGATGTTCTAAAGTAACAATCTCTGCTCATGTGTATACAATAAAAACATTGTAACTGTTAAGCTAGAATATATTAGAAAAAAAAATATATATATATATAAATCAGTATATAGGCTGTCCTTTTGTTTTGTGAAAACAAAATGAGATATTCATTATTTCCGATCACTGAATAAAAATGTAAAGTAATTGCAATGACTTTTCTCAAAATTCCACGATTTAAACTCTGTATTATGGCTTTTTTTTCTACCTACATAACCTAGACGTTCCCCTTCAGTCAAGTCACTCCGACGTTACATATGGGAACAGACCCGTGGAAAAGGCCACGACCATAAGGCCGCATTACGCAGAGACCCTTGTGCCGAAAGGATAAACATGCCCGCAGAAGAATCTGCACGTAACCTTCCCAACGCCCCGGAGGCCAGATAGAAGGGGCCAGATAGTAGACAGAACTACCTACTGGCTCAGTAGGAACACAACCAGGACTGCTCTGCTCCAGTCCTGAACTGTGGGTCAGGAGGAGATGGGGTTCGCCGAAGGGAACGTTCTGCTAACCTCTATAGCGGACAAAGAGCTGCACGAAGTTCCTGAAACTCCGGGTGCGGTCCACATACATGCGCAAGGTGCAAACAGGGTATAGCAATTCCAAGACTGGGTCTGCCTCATCCTGGGGCAGAGCTTGCAGGTTCACTACCTTATCGCGAAAAGATGGTGCTTCCCCAAGGATGTTTGGGGCGGTTAGGGGCGCGGGTGCCATATCATGCCCATCCCCTGAGAAAGGAGGTCCCTCCTCAAGGGGATTTTCCAGGGAGGGGCTACCGTGAGGCCAGGTCCAGGAAGGCCAATACGGTTCTACCAGCAAGACCGTCTCCTCATCCTTCCTGATCTTCCACAGGGTCTGTGCAAGGAGGCTCACTGGGGGAAGGCATACCTTGCCGAAGTGGCTCCAGATCATCTGGACTACCTGGGGGTGGAGTTGCCATTCTCTGGGGTGGGTGGACTGCCGTGAGAGCTGGTCGGCTGCACTGTTGAGTTCTCCCGGAGACTGATCCCAGAAGGATGAACGTCCTGGAGAAAAGTTTGGCTGCACTGGGGCAGCACTCACCTTGCACCCCGGTTCCTGCGCTGGCAACATAGGGCTCTGAGTCTGCACCTGGGCACTGGGCCCAGAGGTGATAGAAACTGCTCTTTCTGTGAATTTGTGGGGCAGCTGAGCACACAGAAGCTCCCGGCCCTCCACCGGTAGTGGGGGAACAGATGTTATAATCCCCTGCAGAACAGTCTCCTCCACCTCCGGGTTGCCTGTGTCAGGGACGCTTCGCAGACTTGCGGGTGTTCACAGCTCGTCCACAGGCAGGCGGAGGCTGGGCACTTGGGGACCTGGTGGTAGTTTCCCTGCAGAGCAAGATGTGAACATTGGCCTCCGTCTGCTTCTGTACTGCCGAGAACTTCTGGGCAAAGTCCTCGACAGTGTCGCAGAATAGGTGCACTGCTTCAGACGCGGCGTTTATACTAGCACTGGGATCAGCGGCAGCTGGATGCAATCAGTGCATGCCAATGTTCATTGGCCTTTTTAAGAAGGCTCAGAGGTGATTGGTCTTGTGTGAGTTCACATATGTAACGTTGGAGTGGCTCGACTGAAGGGGAACTCACAACTGTGAGATTTTATCATGCAGTTGGGAGAAAAAGTCAGGATTGCAAGATGTAAACTTGCAACTTCAAGTAAAAAGTCAAAATTGTGTGAGCTTCCATAAAATAGTAATCATAGAATATATATATATGGTCAGTTAATAATTATAAATAATTATAAATTCTTTAAATGCTGTAAAACCATAAATACATTTATTAGGATTACATTAAACAAATTTCATGATTTTAAATGGTCACTGGAAGGATCTTTGGACATGTTGAATTTATGCTGTACTGTATGTTTAGCCAGCTACACATAATCTTTAATTTGCCTCCCAGGTTATGAAAATAATGTATATTTTAGCTCCAGCCTATACTAATAGGAAACCTTTGGCCCCAAAAATGTCAAATAGTAACTGAATCCTTGTTGGCCGTTCATTAATGGAGGCGTTCCACAAATACAGGCCTCCACTTGTTCCAGGTCCTCATATGTGTCCACACTGAGAGTGTACAGTATAAACAGCTTGTAGAATATTAGGGGTATTGAATTCCAATGGAATGAAACCACAAAGGGTGCTTTACACTGTGAGAGAGAGATGAAAGTCCTCATTAGGACTACTTACCAGATGGTGTCTTGCAGAAATTGCTGTGAAATTGGGCTTAGTCGCTAGACCAAATGAACTGTAATTGCATTTCCTGTTTGCCTTTGAATGCTGACACACTTACAAACCAAACAGTGATTCTCTCCTTCTCTCCGTTCCATTCAGAATGACGCCTGGCGGAGTTGAACATCGAGTGTGACAGAAATAGGAAAAATATGTAAACCTACACCCAATTTCTAAACATGCTTTTGACAAATGCTGGCTTCGGGAGTAGGCATCCAACAACTAGAAATCTTGTGGAAACTCTTTTTTACTTTAAAAATTTTGCATTTTAATATAGAAATTAAAATTTGAAAATAGAATTATAATTATTATTATTATTATCATTAATAATCAATAAATAATTCTAAAACAAATATATTTTTTAATAAATTTAACAAAATATATTTTTTCCAACATTTTGATAAAAATATAAACGAAAGTGTGTCTGTGTAATTATTAGGAAGTATCTGTATATATATATATTGTCATATGTCGTCAGTGTGCTTCTTGTTTTTTTGTTTTCATTTCGTTCTCCGCGTGTGTTTTGCCCTACCTGCTACTCCGCCTCTCTCATCAATATTCATTCCCCTCCAGCTGTGCCCTCTAGTTGTCCTGTGTTATGTCTTGTTTGGTCTGTGTATTTATTCCATTTATTCCCATTTTTCATGTCAGTTGTTAAAGCTGCATTGAGTGTTACATGTCCAAGTCCCAGGTCCGACAGGGATTTGGGGGTGGGGTTAGTGAATAACACTCTCTCCACCTTCAATACCATGACTGAGGCACCTCGGATGCCGCAGCAATGGCTGCCCACTGCACCAGGTGCTCCAGGTGTCCTAATCAAAATCGGTGCTAAACAGGGCATGGCATTAACACAGTATTATACATTAGGCAACATTACACAACCAAGTCAACAAAGTTCCCTGAAAACCACTATTGCAAATTTGACATTATAGCCTATAGACTTAACATAGTTAATATTACAGGATTATTACATTTTAGGTCAGTATTTAAATTTTAACTTATTGAAATGATATATTGATGAGTGTGTTTGGCTCCATTTGTTTAATAAAAATAGATCAGAGCAGAACAGTCGCAAATATGCAACACACAGAGCAGCACAGTTTTTTAATGAATGATTCACGTTTTTGAATTTTGAAACATTTGAGTCAATAATTTTGTGGTCCATTAAGGACAGGCACTTCTTTATTTTTAAATGATTCTCAGCCGTCTGAACTAGAGTGTGGATCGGGCCACATTTTTCTGTTCGAGGCCGGACTGCGTCCGACAGGCATTAAGATATTTATGTCAGAGCCCGATCCCAGCCCGACACAGTTAAAATCTGTTAAAAGTCAGAGAGAGAGGTGTACACGCACTGGGAGAACAAGAGCTCGCGGTCACGCGGCACTACCGGAGACTCGCTGAGGTTTGTCCAAGAAGTCTCTAGATTTGTCGCTACTCGCCTTTCACCAAGAGGGTCTGAAAAGTCGCTAAATATAGAGACAAAGTCACTAAGTTGGCAACACTGATCTGTATTTTCAGAAAATATATCAATTTCAATGTTTTAAAAAAGGTTTTCCCTGGAGTAATTTTAGAATTTTTATAAGATATTAAATGTAATGATTCTATATAATTTTATTATATAATTGTTATTAATATAGTAAAGTAATTGAAATACTGTTGCCAAGAAATCCCAAGAGTGTGTGTAAATGCATATGTATTAGTGCTGTCAGATGATTAATTGTGTAACAATGGGAGAAAGAGGCGTGCGAATCCATATGCAACTATTTATTAAACAATAGTACAGTTAGGCAGGGTCGATGACAGCAAACGTGAACAAAAGTGGCAAAGACAGCAGAATAAACCAGAGTGCGTAGCGTGGGTCAGTCAAACAGTCAAACCAGGGCGCGAGGTTAGAGCAAAGTCCGGGGCAGGCAAGGTCAATAATCCGAAACAGGGAAACACAGAGGACTTACCCCTTAAAGGGGAAGACGCAGGGTACATCCACGCAATGAACAGCAAATGTAAACACACAGACAGGTCCTTTATATATAACACAGAACGAGGAAACGAGGGGGCTAGACTAACATGTAGACATGGCAACACAAAAGCGGGGTGGAGACATTACAGGGTTGGTATAGAAACAACGAGAGACACTTCATAAGTCCTAAATAGCGAACAGAGAGACACACAAACAATGAACACAGTCAGGGCTGGATTGCCCTCTGGAGGTTTCCGCACGCGTCTCCACTGCCGTTCGTGACAAATTGCGATTAATTGCATTCAAAATATTATTATTTTTTACATATTATATGTGTGTGTGCTGTGTACATTTATAATATATAATTGTATAAATAAATATATAAATACACACATACATAAATATATATTTGAAAAATATTTACACATATTCACGTGTGTGTGTATATATATATATGTATATATATATTCATAGAATTTACATAAATATACTTATTTTAAATATAAACAGCATATTTTTCTTAAATTTATACATGCATGTGCAGGTGTATATATGTATTTACATTATAAGTAGACAAAGTATATATATATATATTTTTTTTTAATGTGATTAATCACAATGAATCATTTGACCGCACTAATATTTATAATATTCAAGATTAGTGTAGGTTGTTAAGTCAGCTAAAAAAAACCCATTTATCTCAAGCATCCGTTGGCTACGATGGCAGCAATTAAGGGAATTATTTCCGCTTAAGCATCCCTTCTTTTATAAGAGGCCCCATGAAAGAGATCTGCCGGGATCAGTTTTGGCATGACGCTGAAAGTTTCTGAGGTTTCAGAGCTCATAAAAAGTTGTCACTTTATTTTAAACAGCAACCGCAGTTGAGTGGACTTTGTATCCTTCTGGAGAAGCCATCAAGAGCTTGAGGTCTGCTGGTTATCGATGGGGCGACGGAAGTGGTTGGAGAAAACTTTTATCCCTCTGTTGTCATTCCAAATCATTAAGACTTTGTTTGACCCACGAGCCAATGGATAATTAAGGGTTTCTTTCACTCGACTGCTGTAGCGAACGCGCCTGTCTGGCGTCACTTGTCATTCTTCTGAGGAAGGCAGTGTTATTTATGAGTCTAGTGGTGCATACCTGACTAAACTGTGATGCTTGCGATGTAGCCAAGACATAATCGTAAGGCCTGGAATTACATATGATATGCATGAACGGCTAATTCTTTTAAGGTCGATGTACTCAGAAGGTCACATATCTGAGAATATGCTAAAATTAATGTTAGTAAAATTGACATTCATAATATTTTCTTATGCAAAATGTTCTGATTCACTGACTAAATCTGCTTGAAATATTCATTGTAGCAGTAGGCCGTTTAATGTGTTGCAGTTGCTCCTACAGGGATGTTTTGGCACATTTCGGATCCATTGATCTGATTAGCATGTTGGATTGAAACAGCGGTTCGGGCAGCTGAAGCGTTCTGGAGCTGCCAGAGCGACATGCCAGTCCAGTGGCGCTACATTGTGAAAGCAAAACAAAACACATGCCCAAGTGAAAACATCTGGTCTCCGTACTGTAGAGCATACTCGTTTTTTTTTCCACGATTGGATGAAATAAGCAGAACTATTACGCCTCTCATTCACAGGTTTAGACTGGGCTTGTCGTGAAATCAAACCAAAACATAATAGTGTGTAAACACACAGTACGGGACATTTGAGCTCTCCCGCCTCGGCTGAGACATCCAAAGCATTGAGGTTTCTTCTGACGAGAGCCGGCCCCAAGTGAATATGACAATGGAGGGCTTTAGAAAGGAGTCCAAGCATAAAATGTGTTTGTTAAATGTCTGGGTTTCCTTCCGAACAGGGAGTCTCAGTTATGGTCACCCCCCAACCTAATAGTCCCTCAGTAACCCCTTAAAACGGAATGATCTACCATGTGATCTAGAAAAAAAAACATATAATTTGTGTATTAATTGCATTTTCGAATGGCAAGCTACTGATATCTATTTCACTGCTGTTTTAGTTTTGGAAAAAAATCTGTTTGAGGCTATTAAATTAATATCTTCAGCAAGGATTCATTTAACAACATAAAGATATTTGCAATTTTACAAAAGTCTGTTTGAATAAAATGGTTTGTTCAATGAATTCTGTGGGTGGAAAAGTATCACATTTCCCACAAAAGTACCAAAAACATTGTTAGCGGCACAATAGTTTTCAAACATTGGTAATAATAAGAAATATCTTCTAATCAGCATAGGTTTACCTCACCCCAAAATGAACATTTTGTCATTAATCACTTACCCCCATGTCATTTCAAACCCGTAAAAGCTTTGGTCTTCTTTGGAACGCGATTTAAGATATTTTTGATGATGTATGTATGCTCTTCTGTGTCAGCCGTGCCACAAGGAAGCAATGTTTTCAAATCAAAGTGTAAGTACACATAAAAAAAATTGTTAGAGGGAGACAAACTGTTGAATACTTGCGTACAAAAAGTATTCTCGTCTCTTCATAAAATACAACTGTATTTACGTACGTAACCCACGTTCCCTGAAGGAGGAAACAGAGACGTTACATATGGGAACTCGCCAGAGAGACCAGATTGCCTACCCTGAGCTTTAAACAAAAGGCCAATGAATATTGGCGTGCATTTGATTGCGCTCAGGTGCACCTCATCACTGCGTGAG
>JAUMHR010042199.1:0-10144 GCA_032361145.1 Enteromius fasciolatus | reverse complement strand
AGGTAAGGAGTAATATTTTATAGCTGATGCGGAATCTAATAGGCAGCCAGTGCAGAGACTTTAAAATTGGGGTAATACTGTATGATCATATTTTCTTGACCTGGTAAGGACTCTAGCAGCTGCATTTTGGACTTAATCATTATAGAATATACATTTTTGGATGAACTATCTTTTTAATTGACACTCTGAATTATTTTTAATCGTCTTTGATCATTAGCAGTAGGGTCTCTTTCTCTCTTGCTCTCTCTCACGCTCCCTACAGAGGTCTCAGGAGACTCGGGGCATCGTGACTAGTGCTGCCAGTGTGTGTGTGAGCAGGAAAATGTGGGTTTGTCTGAAGTGTAAATAGGTGCCCAAAGACTTACGTTCTTAAAGACAACTCCACAATCCACTAATGCAAACAGAGAAAGATCAGAGAAAAGTACACATAGGAAACCAGAGAAAAACACCACAGTATTACTCTTTGAAGTATCTTTTTGGGCACAAAGAAAGTTTATTTAATCTACTTCTTGTCTGCTCTGTGTAGCCAGGACTCCCAGTGCTACATGCAAAAGAAATGAATTTTCATTTATAACATTTTGTGCCTCTTTAATATCTCTTTGCTCCACAGGACAAAGATTTGGACTGTAAGTTGAAAGAGTTGAAACACACAAGCCGGACGTTATCAGAGCCTCAGGTCTGCGAATGGCTCTGTCAGCTGCTGTTGGGAGTACATTATATACATCAGAGGTGAGCCGAGAATACTGCTCCTCGTTTTTACAGTGAATAATTCATAACTGACCTATTTTCTGTTTTTACATTCAAACTCTTTTATGGCTGGCCCTTCCATTAAAGTTTGCACTTTACAAGACAAATATGCCCACAACGGAATAACACTTTTCTAAATCCTTGCTTCTCGCAGCTTCTGTTACTATTGATTCTTGTTTGTCTTGCTTAAACAGGAGAATACTTCACAGAGATCTAAAGGCCAAAAATATATTTCTAAGGAAGAATATTGTTAAGATAGGTAAGCTCTGCTTCACAGCCCAAAGGGTGCTTGATGTGCGTTTGATGTTCCGGCAATGCTTTCAAGGGCGACTTTTAATGGCACCAAAAGCCCAAACACCTCCCATTTGGTAAAACAGGCCATTTTTTATGACAGTTAAGACACTCATCTACACAGAAACAAGATCATTAAAAAAAAGTGTACGCGGAGCAGCTACCTCAGTTTTGATTGAACACCAGAAAAGCCAGATGAGCGTTGCTTTTAAACTTTCTAGTACATTGATGCACACCAAAAATTTCTTGTCATACTTTTTGTTATGAATTTGTCAGCATAAAGTCATGTTTAGCTCATTTTAGTTTGGAATGATGGATTCGTGTGGCCTTGAAGTATGAGATTCTTTTGTACAGCAGACTCACTTGAACGCTAATCTGTGCATTTGTGTTGCTTTATGTCAGTTTGCGCCTTAGCCTGCCAAAATAACAGTATTTGCTTCAAACTAATTCCCTGGTCACGTTGGGAAAAAAATGAGATGTTGAGAAAACTCATAATATCATGTCAGCATTATGCAAGATATTTTCAAGTTCTAGCCAAAGTGTTAGGTTTCACGTTATCAAAAATAATGCATTGAAATGGAGTTGAGGTTCTTCCTGCAACTTTAATTTGCACATTCCCTAAATGTTAAATGACACATTTCTCTAATAAATTTGTGTCACAGCAACCACAGATCTCTTGTTCAGCAGATGTTTAATTAGCAACACAGGAAGCTTAGTCTTTATCATTACATTTTAAATGACTGCTTGGCTCTGAAGGAGACAACATATTGCAAGGCTTTTGAGAACACAACTTGCTTGCTTGTCTAAAGATGTTTCTTTACTTTTTTTAATCAAGGAGACATACACACACTCTCCAGTAACACATAAACCTCAACAGCTGTGAAAATGAACAAACATATCACTGATGAATGCTGAACATCTACACAACAAATTGTAACGACAAAACAACTTTTTTTAGTTTAAAAAGTTTTGGCTGATAGAACTGTTTCATTCTTCATTTAAAGGTGACTTTGGTGTATCCTGTTTGCTGATGGGGTCATGTGACCTGGCGACTACCTTCACAGGCACTCCATACTATATGAGCCCTGAAGCCCTCAGTCACCGAGGATATGACTCCAAATCCGACATCTGGTAGGAAAAACGAAGCCATTAAATAATTTCAGTTTAATCTTAATCATCCAAGTTTTTTCAAGTAATTTGTGTTGAAAATATTCATAGACAAAAAATGGCCATTTACATAATCCTCATACAAAGTAAAAATTATTTTTTTTGTAAGTTAAAGATTTTTTAAATAAAAAATATATATATTGTGGTTCGTTTTATAAGAAAATAATATTTGTTTTCAGATTTCACATTTATTTCACATGTTACTTTTTATTATTAGTATTATTATGATTATCTGTAAAATTGGTGCTATTTATTATAAAAGAAAAAATTGGATGCATACAAACATTTGACTGATGATGTATCTTCCAGCAGTTTTAGTTGTTATCAAGTAATTTGAAAAGTTATTCCATTATTAAATCAGAACTTATAATCTTTAAAAACAATCAGTTGCAAGTAATGAGGTATTGCATTTAATTGCTGTCTTGAGAAGGTCTGGCAATCCATGAAAGCTCATTACGTCAATGTTTTTTTTTCAGTCATTTTAGCAAGAAATTTACTGAAAGATGCAATCAGGTGTAGTTGAAAGTGCAGGTGAAAAACAGCAAGCATAATTAGCATCAATTCTGATATCTCCAGTTGCTTATTGAGCTGTAACAATCTCTGTCTGAGCTGTGTGTATGTGTAGTAGAGTGGAATATAAATTCACGGCATGAGACACCAAAGGCACCAAAGCGAGGTTCCCCCATTAAAGATCTTCACTAGACAGCCCCTTAACACCACCAGAGCTCTGTCCTCTCCTCCTCCTCCACTTACAGCACGTGCCCAGATAGATATATGGAGGGAGGGAACATGGGGAAACAAGATCCACTGGGAAACAGTGAGATAACAGCATATTAGTAAAGTAGAAAAACTGAGGGGGGAAAATGACCAGAAAACAATAAGATAGAATGAAGGACAAAGAGAGAATATCATTTGCCAAACAGCTACCGGCACTAGCTGCTAATTTAAGGGTCATTCTTTTCCTCATGCAATCACCTCCTTGTGTATGTGCAGCCGAGAGCTGAGGGTCTCTGTTCAGTCTCATAAAACAGCCAACTGGGAATTGGACTCTTCACAATGTGGTCTTGAGTTTGTAAGAACACAAGCACCAGGCACGCTGGAGGAAACAGTTCACTGTGCTGCTTAACAGAGATGTTTTGAGCTAAAACAGAGACATTCTTACACAAATTATACCCATTTTTCTCTGTTTTTTTTTTATTGTTATTTTCGTGTATTTTTAAATAGGCCATGAGATTATTATTTTCTAATTCTTTAATTGTTTTACTATAATTCTAATTGCAAATTGCATCAGTTCGGATTCATGCAGTTCTTAATTAGGCAAAAAAACAAACACTTTCATAGCAACCAAATGAGCCAAACAGTGATTTATTAAACGTTTTTTAAATGTAATTTTATACATAATTTTATATATAAAAATTATAATTTTACCTTTATTCTATTTTTTTTTCTTTTATATTGTCTTATTCTCCTCCCAACCTTTCTGCTAAGATCTTTAAGTTCCAGGATTGGCACTATTTTTGTTCCATATGCTAAAATTACAATGGCTGGTATATGTAAGTATTAAAGAAAGCCTTAGCATATGTGACCCTGGACCACAAAACTTAAGTCTTAAGTTGCTGGGGTTTATTTGTAGCAATATTCAAAAATACATTGCATGGGTCAAAATTATTGATTTTTTTTTATGCCAAAAATCATTAGGAAGTTAAGTAAAGATCATGTTTCATTAAGATTTTTTTGTAAAATTCCTACTGTAAACATATCAAACTGTCATTTTTGATTAGTAAAATGCTTATTTATTAAAGCTTATTTATTGAGCTTTCATATGATGTATGTATCTCAGTTTTGTAAAATTTTACCTTATGACTGGTTTTGTGGTACAGGGTCACATATATGCATTTTCTTTTTACACTCATGGTCCTCGGTCAAAAATGACTGACCATAGAAAATAAATGGTAATGGACAAAAACACACAAATTCAGAGAATAATTGTATACACAATCTACAAATCAACCAAAAAAACGAAACAACTACACAGTAGTGAAGGGATGACGCTATAAAACATCAAGAGTGTGATATAGACATATCCTATCAAACACAAATGCGCACACACACACATACGTTGGTTTTTGTGACTCTTCTTAGGCGTAATGGTTTTACACGTAATGTCTGTAACACAGAGGAAAGGTATAAGAATGTGAAGTCCATTCAATAATTCAATCATAATGCAGAAAACGCTCACAGCAGTAAAGGGGTGACACACTAAATCATCAAGATTTTAAAGTAAATATATAAGCACACGCACATTTGTTTTTTATGAAAAGTGGGGACATTCCATAAGCGTTTTTTATACACCAACCCTACACCTAAACCTACCCATCACAGGAAAATAAAATTCTACACCCTTGTTAATCAGTTATCATTTCACATTGATTTTAGGAATACATTTTGGGTAGGGTTAGGTTTAGGGGTAAGCATTTGGATAAGTCTATAAGTTGATCCAGGATCATGTCTAACTTGGCAAAATTACTGCACTTCAAAACAGACATGCTACTTTGCACTGTTCTGAGTGTTTTTATTCATTTCATTTGTGGTTAAATACATTTTGGGGATATTTTGTGACAATATGTTTCTGAAGGCCATGCATGCATCCTTCACTATTTGCTTGCCCAGGTTTTTCTCATAAATGAAAGTCTCTCTACCCTTTTTTTCCCCCAAATCTCTCAGACAGGTGCCAATTTGTCATTTTGCTTTCCTGGAGCTCTTGTCCTCCAATCCCACAACCTTTGAAAGTCAGTGGAATGTTGTCAAACTCTCTCTGTCTCACCAACACACACACACACACACACACAAACAAATTAACTGTAGCAGATTACATTTTGAGAATATGTGAAATAAAACGAGTAGAACAAAAGTTACATATCCACAGTGCAAAAGACATATTGTCTCTCTCTTCATGAATTCACAACGACACCCAGAGTCTCCTGCTGAACATGGCACCCGCAGCGACACTACAGCGAGAGTAATAGCTCCGCCTCATTTCTTTGTGTAAAGATTTGGGCAGTGTTTGAAAATAAACCCACACTGTGATGTAGAAAAGTGAGGGCATGTTTAACCAAGCCGTTTAGGGGGGTGTGTGTGTGTAGTCATAACTATTATTTTTAAGTTTTTCTTCTGTATTTGTTCCACTGGTGCAGGTCTTTAGGCTGTATCCTCTATGAGATGTGCTGTCTAGTGCATGCTTTTGAGGGGCAGAACTTCTTGGCCGTGGTGATGAAGATTGTAGAGGGACCTATTCCATCCCTGCCAGAAACATACTCACGGCAGCTCAACTCTCTAATGCAAAGGTACCAGAAACAGATGCTGCCCTGCTCCAGGCACAAATCAGGCCCATGTCAACCCATGCCGTCAGACTATATCTGTCCGTCTGCCCGCTGTGGATGAGTAGATAGACACAAAGCAATGGCTTGCTTGATTCAGCCGTTTTTTAAAGTAGATTATGCAAAATCCAAGCAGGTTTAGAAGCATTCAGCTAAAACTATCAGCATTTCATGAGGTCTTAAACATAATTCTCTCTCTCTCTGTTCCTGTGCTGCCAGCATGTTAGAAAAGGATTCTTCACGCAGGATCTCGGCAGCAGATGCGCTGAGGAGCAGGTTCATTGAGGAGAGCTTGCAGGTGAGGAGACGCTGTTGATCAGATCAGATGGACGGGAGGGCATCCGACCAGCTGTTATGAGTGTCTGCTTCAAAGGTTAATGGGAAGGGCCATAATGCACCAGGAAGACTTTGATTGCTGGCCAAGCTCAATCGGTTTCTAAAAGTCTGTTATGCACACTCATCACATTATCGATTCGCCATCACATTTGACTCACCCTGTCCGTAACCTTTTCAGATTGTACTTTTGAAATGTCAGTGATTGGCGTTGTTGCCGCTTGGTGATTGTATTGATTGTGGCTTGCTGTAGTTGACCTTGTTCCCTGGAATATATGAATGTTTATGTATCTCTCAAACAATAGATCAGTCTGTAAATGTATGAAAGTTCAGAATGTTTCAGCAAACATTTCATTACCCTTTTTGGACAGGACCATTTTCTTTGAGAGGCTTCAATTCGGTCCAATTTTCTCAAACAACCTCTGTAAAAAAAAATACAGACCAAAGCTCAACAATAAAGATGGTTTTTCTTTATACCTTGCAAACTTACGTAAATGTTGAAGATCGCTATAGATTTCTAGTATAATGTTATCTAGCTGGTTAACATTGATGATTTTTTTTCTGCAAATTGTTTTTAAAAATTGAAATTGAAATTGGAAAAAATAAATAAATACTTTTTTATATATAACCTTATATATATAAAACTTTTTATTTATTTGTGGAGTTACATTGTAGCTGCATGATTAACAACTTGTTACATATTTTAATATTGAAAAAAGAAAGATATGCATTTTAAAAAAGATTCTATATAAGATATTAATACTTCTATCAGTATTTTTTTTAATTACTGACAATAAAATAAAACATCTGGTGAAAATGTCAACAGCACCTTTAGAAACATATTTACTGAGAAAAATGGTGACACATTCAATACTTATTTTACCCACTGTATATATATTTTAATGCTAGTGCTCGTGCAAATGTTGGCAGGGAAGGTTAAAAGTTTTTTTCTGCAGAAAAGTCCTATTATTGCTGAGCCCTAAAGCAGTTTTTCGAAATATAAGCATTATATAATTTTTTTTCCCACAATGCTTCTCCTTCTGTATTTTTGCCTTTGTCAATTAGCATAACAAAAGCAGAACTTCTTGTTGCGCTGCCTGGTGCGAATTCATTATGGATCCAGGCCCTTTTCTAACTTTCTATGTGAAATAACAGTTGGTGGCTGAAGTACTGCTGGCACCCTATCGAACATAAAATAAAGTGAATTCAAGTGAATCAGATCACAAACTGTGTCAGGAATAATCCTTAATGGATTCTTCTCTTAATTATAACATAATGCATAATGCATCAAATACAGTATATAAGATGTAAACATGACCTCACTAACACCCACATCCAGCCAAGAAGTCTTGTTAATAACTGCAACCCAAAGATCATGTAAAAATCTAATCTAATGAGTGCTTAACTTCCTAGATCTACAATACATGTCATTAGTATTTTTCATTACTTAAAGAATTATGAAACCATCCCACTGTGAAAATATAATTGCACTATAGGCATCTTTATCATGGTGTGTACTCGTAATGGCCCTGTGCATTGATTTTTTTATAGCCTTGTTTAATGCATCTCAGTTACAGTATTTGCAGTTATAGCACCCTTTCATCACTTGCAGACCTATTGACTTGTTTACAAATCAGGGCGTTTAGTAATATATGTCTGCCTTTGGAAACTAGTGATCCCCTAACCCCCACCTTAAACATCTCCTGGTGGGATGTGTCTCTTCCACTGGCTATTACACCATCACCATCTCAGAAACATGTAATCAGAGAAGGAAAGGGCATCTAAACAACAACTCCGTACACAATACTCTCTCATGGCTTTTCCCTCCTCAGTTGTTGTGTACAGTTTCAAGTCTTTCTTCTGCCTCTGTAATTTGCGCCTTACAAATGTCTCGTTTTGTTCTTTAAATGTGCTCGTTATTTATCTTCCCTGAGGATAATATCAGTCTTTCTCTCCCCCTTTTTCCCCCTTTGCTGTGACTCAAAAGTTCTGATATACTCTGGAGTTTGTGCGACAGTTTATACTGATTGAAAACTAGCTTTGTTGCTGCTGTTTTGCCTCTTGTTTTTGCAGCTGCTCTCGAAACACTAGCTTTTACGAGGCCTTAGAGAACAGCACTAACCGATTTTTCATCTCTTTTGTTATTTTTCTCACTGCAGAACATGAAACACAAGTTTTTTAACCTGACGCTGCGAGACAAGTCGATGGGGGGAGAGAGAGATGTGCCGCAGATCCTGAGAGCACTGTAAGTTGTGGATTCAGAGAGAGAGATACTTTTCAGGCGGTCGCACTTCTCTGTTCCTGCAGTGACGCTGTCAGCTGAGAAATTCATGACGCTATCCACACCAGGGATTTCTGGGAACAGGGCTGTTTTTTTTTGTCATTTTCACAGTGCCTTGTTGGGGGGGGCTAAAAATATGTATGTAGCTCTGTTGCTGTGTACCCAGCGTATGGAACATGTTAATCAGGTGGCAGGCTATGAGCAGCAGACTTTCATTAATTCAATGTTCGCTTTCCATGCTAATTAAAAATGTTGTCACCAAAGCATGTGCCAATCATAATTAGCTATGTCCTAGTGAAAATCTATGTTGAAGCTAACAGTGCATAGTGAGATCTGCCAAGTGCAATTCGTTGGAGCTCGAGTAACATTTATAATGGTAGAAAATGTTGCTATTTTACGTTAATGTCAAACTTTTTATTCATCAAAGAATCCTGGAAAACAAAAAACAATATATTGTAAATACAAAAATAGTAAGAGACACAGTTGTTTTCAGTTTTGATAATACTTTACTAAGAAATGTTTCTGGAGTTCAGCATATTAGAATGATTTCTGAAAGATCACGTGACGCTGAAGACTGGAGTAAAACTGCCATCAGAGGAATAAATTACATTTAAAATGTTTTTATTATATTATATAATACTTTATTATATTACATTATAATATGTTATATAAAAAAATATTAGTAATTACAGTATATTTATTAATTTATTTGAATATGCAATATATAAACTAGCGATCTGTTATAGTACAGTATGAAAACATGTTTTCAAAACAAATCTGTAAAATTAAGCTGAGATATATGCATGAGGTTATATGCAGCATTGATTTGAACTGACTGAACCTTTTGCTCATTAGCTCGTTCAAACATCATTCTAATATGCTTGGTGTTCAAAGACTGCACACAAAGCATCTGAAGCTGTCTCACACAAGTTCTCATGAATAACCTAATGATATATTTTTCCTTGTTTGCTTCTACTAGTTTTTTTGTCGGATTAAATCCTAACTTCAAATAAAATGCCCTATTTCTTTTGAGATTTTTATGAATTATAAATACACTGCCGGTCAAAAATGTGGACACACATTTTCTTTTTCTTATTCCTTTTTCACATTTATGTATAATAGCAAAGTAATATATGCTGACTAATAAACCCCACTGGCAGATTCATGAACATCAACAACTTCATCACATCAGCTCTTATCACACAGTTCAAACAATGTCTGTAAAGCAAAGGAGAAGTCATTAGTCATTTTAATAAATGTGGGCCTTGAACCTCACAGGCAGAAGAAGGTACATCTGCAGACACTGCGGGAGAGATCAGAGGTGCAGAAAATGAGCCCGAGAGAACGCATGCGGCTCCGGAAACACCAAGCAGCAGATGAGAAAGCAAGAAAGCTGAAGTGAGTGACGTTCATTGCGCTGACCGTGTCACACTGAATGTTAATCAAATGTGACTCGCAGTTCATATTCCATAAAGTTAGCGCGAGTGTCAAGGCTTCTCTGTTTTCACAGTGCAAGGATTTTTGGCAGCGTGTCTCACGTCAGCTCTGATTTTTTGCATTGGACTGATGGAATAGGAACAGTCATTGTTAGCTCATATGCCAAACTCAAAAACAGACTGATGTATCATGCACATTATTACACTATATTATTCTGTCATTATTTATATATATATATATATATTTATATACACAGTACAGGGCAAAAGTTTGGACACACCTTCTCATTAAATGAGTTTTCTTTATTTTCATGACCATTTACATTGGTAGATTCTCATTCAATGCATCAAAACTATGAATGAACACGTGGAGTTATGTACTTAACAAAAAAAAGGTGAAATAACAGAAAATATCTTTTATATTCTAGTTTCCTCTAAAATAGCCACCCTTTGCTCTGATTACTGCTTTGCACACTCTTGGCATTCTCTCGATGAGCTTCAAGAGGTAGTCA
>JAUMHR010042198.1:0-10146 GCA_032361145.1 Enteromius fasciolatus | reverse complement strand
CTACTGTACAGACTGTATGTGGTATTGTCCTACACTGACCCTACACCTAAACCTACCCCTTACAGGAAACTACACACTTTTTGAATTTAAGCCTTTTGTTTTGCAGGGACACAGGAAGTGTCCTCATAAACCACAAATGCCTGAACACATACACACACACACACACACACACTCTCACTCGCAAACATACACTCACAGACACCCTAGCATACAGTACACACTCACACACAGACACACACGTTATTCTCATGATGAAAATAATGCTGCATCTTCATACCAGCACACACATCACTGCATGACTCACGAGAGAGAGAGAGAGAGGGTACACATGTGTGTGTGTGTGTGTGTGTGTGAGAGAGAGACAAGACGTGGTGTATCAGCATCAGTGTCACTCCTGATCACCATCAGCACACACACTCATGAGCGTTCACACACACCGGACTCACCCCCATCCCGTCGCCCATCCACGGCCCTGACAGTCGACAGCCCATCACCACGGCAACAGATGAGCAGGATCCTGCGGCGATGCTGAGAATTCACCGATGAAGATGAAGATGATGAAGGAGCGACGCAGCCGCTGCCGGCATACATGAACACACACACACACACACACACACACAGAGCTGCAGTGAGAGAGACGCACAGCAGAAGCAGGCGGACGAACAGAACGCTGTCTCTCCTCTCTCTCTCTCTGAGCGTTTGCTCCAGAACACCGACACTCCAGCACGCAAGCCCCGCCCACCTCTGCCCCGATTGGCCAGACACCTGTGTCTGTAAACGGAGAGCCAGAGCCGATTGGCTGCTGGGGTTCAGCCCTCGTCAGACGCGGGTGGACTGGGTCTCCTGCATTCAATCAGAGCTCTGAAGAAATAAATATGCATTTAATTAATGAGGGGAATTAATTAACGCACTCATCACTAGTCCTAGCATTAAAGTATTAAAGTTGAGTGTGTGCGCCGTCCATAAACCATTAATTGATCGGGTGCACCATTCTCACCTGCCAAACCAAAACTGAGAAGTTTCTCCTGAAAGAGACTATCTGATAAATGTTCAGAAAGAGGATGGTTATTATTGTGACTTTCATATCAGAAAAAATCATCTGAATTGTGAGATATAAACTCACGATTACGAGTTAGAGTCAGAATTGCAAGATATAAAGCTGCAAATTGTGATATAAATGCTTAAAATATTTTTTTTTCCAAAATTATGAGATATAAAGTCATATTTAGAGCCAAAATTGCGAGTTTATATCTCCAAATTCTGACTTTATAATTTACTATTGCGAGAAAAAGTGCGAATTGTGAGAGACACTGGCAATAACCTTTTTTATTCTTCTTCTTCTTTTTATTCTTTATGGAACCCTTCAGACGAAAAAGGTTGTTCTGTCGTGAAGCAGCTTCGTTTTTAAGAGTGTTGGAAGTGTTTGAATTCATACTTTAAGATACCGTGATTGGGCTCAGGAGACGATAGACAGTGCCGTGCTTCGGTGGGGTTTCGAAGGGCTCTGGGATGGAGCTGCCAGATCTGAGACGCGAGCGGAGCTGACAGCCGTCAGGGAAACACACTACAGCAGGAGAGATGCGTGCGTTTCTCCCGCGGCCAGAGGAAAGTGCAAATCTGTGTCAAGCCATCAGAAGTTCCAGTAAACCAGAAGACAGGCATGAATAAATAAACTCGCTGTCCTTAAAGTCAGGGGTCCGCGAGCGGCTCGGAGGAGGACCGTGGGAGAGATGGAGAGGCTCGCCGTGACAGAATCATGTCAGAGCACAAATAAAGCCTTCCAGGTCAGGCTGCTTAGCAGGAACACGGTAGACCTCATCTATAGCTCCGGAGACGAGATCTACAGATGCTTCCTCGAACCAAACACAGTATAAAGCTGTAAAATGTGACCAAAAAAACAAGTCGTGAGGGTTCATATTTTGAGAAAATATTGGGCAATATTGAGAAAAACACCTTCAAAGTTCTTAGCCATTCATATTACTGATCAGAAATGAAATTTAGATCTATTTACGACAGGAAACTGACAAAATACCATCATGGAACTTAATCTATATTGATTATGGCATAAAATACAAATGGATAATTTTGACCAAAACAATGTATTGTTGTCGTTTGCTATAAATATACTTCATTCATTTAAAGCCTCTATAATTGCATTTCTTCCTTGGAGACATAATTAAGATGTTAAAGAGAGCTCGAATCACAGATAAATCATGTTTTTATTGTCTTAGCTGTATTTGTTGTAGTTGTTATTATTACTGAAACCAAATAACCCAACTTCATGCACAATGACGAACCATGCTTTTGGAAATTGTAAAAAAAACTATTTTTTGTCCCTCGTATCTGGTGAGACATCCGAATCTCTGAGATCCTGGAGGAGCAGGTGAGATTATCAGGGTCTGTTTCTGAGGAGAAAGTCTTATCTAGGAGAAGCAGCTGAAGTGTTGTGCTTATCGGAGAGTAGATTGTGTTTAAAGAGCTTCGGGAAGGTTCGAGACGCTGTAGATCACACACACACACACACACACACTGCTGGAGGGACGTGTCAGCTCAGATCAGAGGAGACAGCAGTTGCACTGCAGGCGGTGTGTGTGTGTGTGTGTGTGCAGGAGGACACACACCTCCTGTGGGATTACCCATAATGCCCCAGCTCACCTCCAGGTGGCGACGTCTCACTCCTGTCTCAGACGACACACGGAGGTCCGACGGGTCACCGGACTCTAAACCAGAGGCACGAGTGTGTGTTATGTGTGTGTTTGGCTACGACACACTCATATAAACAACGAGTCGTGTCTCAGCCGGCGCTCAGGAAGACACATGTGTTGCCATGGTGAGAGCCCTTCACATGAACCGCATCAACTTCTGCAGCACACACACTACAGCCAAATATAGACAACCTGCTGTCAGTCCACATGACAAACACACACCACAGCAGAACCTGCCATCTGTGAACCACACTCACACTATACAGTGCAGTACATTTAGATCTGTGTGTGTGTGTGTGTGTGTAGGCTATATATATATATATATATATATATATATACAGTATAACATTAACAGCAAAAATACAACATAAAATCCTGAAATATTAATGTGCAGCAGAGGATTATTGTGACTGATTTGTGTTATATCAGAAATAAAAGCTGCTGGAAGAGGCGAAGGATGTGAGCGGTCGCCATGGTAACAGATACAGGGATGGCACGGTGACAGAGAGATGCTCTGCGAGTCAGACTGAGACATTTTCGGACTCAAAGATTCCCTCTGTATATGTGGCACATGTAAACGCAAATAAAAACCAATTAATATTTACCATTGACTTGTTTGCGTGCGTTTCAGCATCTGTCTGTCGTAACGCGCTTGGACACCAGGTGTCGCTGCAGCACGTCAAAATACAGGTTCACAGCTGAATTAATCGCGTTTGCTTTGTTTTGTTTTTCTCTGAGAAACAACACGGGCAGAATGATGCAAACGGTGAAAGAATTAGTTATTTTAATGCTCTAATACTGCACTTTTATCAGCCAATCAGATACGAGGACCAGAAAGATATATATATATATATATATATATGGGCTGACAAATAGAAATTGGACCGTATCGTGTGACAGCAAAAATGGTAGAAAAGAACGTAATATACAAATAACATGAGAAACCCGTATGTTCATTCTTAGAGTTACGATTTTGTTTTGTTTTTTGGATATTGCTAGAAAATTAACAGGACTTGAAAGCTTTGTGTCCGTTATGTTTGGTTGGATTGGGGTCGGTCGTTGAGTTTGATTCTTTTTTAGGTCGTGTGTAGGTTTTGCTGAGGTTTCACCTACGCTTCTCAGTCTACAAAAGAGAGGAAAACCAGCTCCGAGCGCCGCGCGCTTCTATATTTAAACGCCGAAACTTTACGGTAAGCGCGCGCGTTCACGCCGTCTTCGTTTTTCCCCCAGCCGAATGTCGTCACGCATACCTGAGCTGCGCTTGACGTCATTCTCCATATTTGGACGCGGACGGAAAGCGAGCGTCATCACAACACGCAGTGTTTTCCATACCGACAGCCAATCGGTGGAGCGAGGAAGCCCCTCCCCCTCGTTTCACTGGACGGTGGGAGTGTCGCTCACTCAAGCGCGTCTGACATCACGGGCTCTGTGCGTATATATGGGCGCATTCTCCTCATCATAACAGATCGGAGTGGGGAGGAGCGGAAAGCGATCGTATCGGATCGGATCTCTCTCTCGGGGAATATTCATTATTTCATCCGCATCAAGCCTCCAGCACTAACTCACCAGAACCGAAGGACAGCAGCTCTTAAGTTTCATCATAAGCTCTACTGAACGGAATACAATGACGCACGGCACCGGAGCGGAGATGATCCCGGAGGTTACTGCCGCCGCGAGTTTCGTTTGCAGACTGTTGCGCAGCCGCGGACGCTTGAGTGACGCGCAACTACACGTTTTTAGAGACGGTCTCGCACAGGCGCTATCAGGTACTGAGATATACAGTCTTTTATACTTCACGTACATAGTAAACTACTGTATATATGTGACTCTGGAGCACCAAACCAGTCATATGGGTCCTTTTTTATTATTGAGATGTAAGAGTCAACTGAAAGCTGATTAAACAAGCTTTCCATTGATATGTGGTTTGTTAATATAGGACAATATTTGGTTGAGATGCAACTATTTGAAGATTTGAGGGTGTATTCAAATACTGAGAAAATCGCCTTTAAAGTTGTCCAAATGAAGTTCTTAACCATGCATATTACTAATCAGAAGAAGTTTTGATTTATTTAATTATGGTAGGAAACTTTCACCCATACAGTGCCTTGTTGGCTATTGCTACAAATATACTCTGCTGATTCCAGGGTCACATATAAATGTATTACCAGTGCACTTTTATATTGACTCAGAGATCATATGCTATTGCACATGTAAGGCTAATAGGTTTGGATGCTAACGGAAGTGTTTATTTTGCTCCAGAACACTACCAGCACCACTGGTTCCCCGACAGGCCACAGAAGGGATCCGGTTACCGCTGCATACGGATCAATCACGAAATGGACCCTCTGATTGGCCGAGCGGCCGGCCGTATCGGACTGACCAGTGGACAGCTTTTCTCACTGCTGCCGCGAGAGCTGACGCTCTGGGTCGACCCGTACGAAGTGTCCTACCGCATCGGCGAGGACGGCTCCATCTGCGTTCTCTACGAGGCCGAGCCGCCTGTATCAAGCCCCGCACCTTCACCCTACGGTCAGACTGAGACCTGCAAAAACCGCTTCATGATGAGCGGCCGAACAAGTCCGCCAAAAAACTACCTGATGATGGTGTCCAGCTGAACGCGCAACCGTTGTCCGACCAACCGCCGAGAGTTTACCATTCCCGCGACTCCACGTTCAAGGCCTGATCCTAACCCTTTATTTAAGATGAACTTTAAAGCACTGGTTGTTGCGTGACTGGATGATTGACTCTAGAGATATTTTGGCACTGTGACTCTTGTTTGTTTTTTACAACCCCAAAACAGGTTTTGGGTGTTTCCACTGGTGCTCGCACACGATTTCAGTGCAATTACGATACCTCACGACCCTCATGAGAATGTAAAGCAATTAAGGGCCTGAAACGTACTTTGCGCAAACTTTTCTATAAGCTTACAAAGGCTCTCTTCAAAGTCAGCCAAGATGGTAATAATAAACTAGTATGCGCTTTATAGCGCCACCGGTGGTGACTTCGAGATTGCAGCGTGTTTGCGTTGAGTACGTTTCAGGCCTGAAATTGTGGTGGTGCTTATTAATTTCTGCAGGAGCTGCTAACGAGAGTATATATCAAATATGTGACACTGGAGCACAAAAACCGTTATGTGTAGAAATGACACATTATATGGGTCAAAATTATCCATTTACTTAAATGCCAAAAATCATTGAGATATTAAGAACGTGTTTCATTAATATATTTGGTAAATGTCCTACCATAAATGTAAGAACCCAATTTGGACAATTTTCTCAGTATTCCAGATTATGCATACATCTTAATTTCACAAAATTGGCCCTTTATGACTTGTTGTGTGCTCCAGGGTCTCATTTTATGCTTCGATATAATGAACAAACTCCCATAATCCCCTCTTGCCTTAACCACAGCACCACCGTTCCTTAATAAACGTCACTGCCTGGCTCTAAGTCTTACTGTGCAATATTCAGGCAATACGCTCTTGACCTTCCTCTGGTGATGCCATGAAACGAGTCGTGCGGACTGGAGGCTCCAGCGCTGGTTTCTCTGGGGGAATTGAGTGTCTTTTCCCAGGATGCTTTGCATGCGTTGGTTGGTTTGGGGCCGGAGAGCCAGCAGAGACTCTCGTCTGTAGCATCTCGCAGGCTGTTGAGCAGCTCGTTTACTGTTTTAGATGTAGTTTGTAAGCTATTTCGGAGCCGAGTTGCTTTTAATGTACATTGTTTTTGTAATGCATTTGTGCAGATATAGAGCTGTACAGTCAATTTTTATTACAATAAACCTTTTTATGAATTAAACGTTCCTCTCTGGTCTGATGTTGTAATGATGTCTGATATCTGCAATCTCTTCTTGAAAACTCCCACAAGCGGCGTCTGGTTGGCGTTCTGGTGTTATCTGGATGAGTCTGGGCTTGTTTTTCTCCCACACACACACACACACTGACAGACTTCAGTTACACTTATCAGCAGCCACTGCGTTTAGAGATTAACCATGAGCTGCTAGAACTAGACAACATTGAGGCATCGTAGGTGCAACTGACATGAAAGCTAAAATCATTCTCTTTATTCAGTCTTTATTCAAAACAAACTTGGCAGCATTACACGAATTGTTTTAAGCACCTGTATGCAATCCCTACATGCAATAGTGTATCATATATACATACTTTATATTTAAATGAGTTTTTCTGCACTTAAGACAAAAATCGTTTGCTGGGCAACGGGAGGTGTGGTAAAACAACCAAATTGTGGTTTAAAAAAAGGATAAATCACTCTAAAATAGACTTTTACCCAACTCAACCTATTAGAATTAGTTGTTAGTGACATGCTAACGTCAGACTCTTTGGAAATGAATTATGAGCAACAAGGTATTGTCAAATTATTGTATCGAATGACATTTTAATATAAAGCTATTGGAATTAGTTATTGAATTGTTATACATGCTAATAGCTGTTGAAATAAATTGGGAAAGAAAGTTCTTAGTTGTACTCAGTTGCCAAATTAGTGTTATTTTGCATCCCTATTAAAATCTGCCTGGGTAAGTGTTTCACCTCCGGTGTCGTTTGGGTTAGCGCACTAGATAGCTAAAAGGGTAGCTGTCTATTTCGGCAGCGTTATTGTGTCCCTCCGGTTGTTTTGTTCTGTTTGTGAGCGATTACGGTCAGCAGAGGATTTGGGAGGGTTTCTGTCCTGACGTCATAAAAGCACAATCGCTGCTTTAATTGAGGCTGTTTTGTGAGTGTGTGTGTGTCAGACACAAACACACACGGGCAGATGGCCTGTTGAGCGCGAGCGAGGCTGCCCACATATGGAGATGCACGCTATTGTTCAGAGGTGCTACTGACGCTTGGACGCACACGCACACACCATCAGCTCAATGGGACAGAGACAAACACACAAAGAGAGAGAGAGAGACTTTACAAAGAAATGATTTGAGATTTTATGTTCAAAGACAGGCAGACGTTTCAAGCGTCTCATTTGCATCAGCTGTCGTCATTCATTCGGTTCAGGTGGAGTCTGATTTCACGGCTCAAACCTGTGGAGCTTCCTGCATGACCTCTGACCCCTCAGCTGTGGGGGTTTCTTGCCATGTGATTGGCTGACATCCACTAATAATTGCATTTGTGTGTGCTTGAGTGTTTGTCTTTTATCCCTGGCGCAGTATTCCTTTCAAACAAAGCAGTAAATGCTTGAGCTCGTATTAAAATCTCTGTTGTTTGATGGCAGACAAATCTAAGCACAGTTTCAGTACTAAGTTTCTAAGTTTTATCTAAGTTTAGTGCTTAGTTTTAAGTTTTAATTAAGTTTAGTGCTAAATTTATGTTTTAGTTCTATGTTTAAAGGTTTCAGCAGCAAGTCGTTAAGCTCAGTTTAAGCTAAGTTTCTTAGAGAATGTTTTTTTTTCTAAGTTTAGCACAGAGTTTCTATGTTTTATCTATCCTATTATTAGGTTTCTAAGTTTTGGCTAATTTTAGTACTAAGTTTCTAAGCAAGTCTTTACGTTTCTATGTGTTTCTAAGTTTTAATTCTAAGTTTCAGTGCTAAGTTTCTAAGTTTTTATCTAAGTATTGTAAGTTGAATTACTATATTCTAAGTTTTTCTAAGTACTAAGTCTAATACTAAGTTTTTCTAAGTTTTAGTTCCTAGTTTCCAAGTTTTTTCCAGGTTTTAGAACACATTAAGATTCTAAGGCCCAGTTCACAAACAAGGCTTAGCCTAAGCCAGGATTGTGCCGTAGTTCAATTAGGACATTTAAGTAATTTTTATAAACATTCTTCAGAAAAAAACTACTTACTGGGGTGCACTTTAAGATAAAACAATGCAGATTTAAAACTTAGTCTAGGACTAGGCTTAAGCCTTGTCTGTGAAACTGGGAGTAAGTTTCTGAGTTTCTCTAAGTCTTCTAGATTTTATACAGACTTTTTAAGTTTCTAAGCTCTAAATTCTAAGCTGTAATTATTTATTTAAGTTTAGTACTAAGAGCCTAAGTTTAGTACTCAGTGTCTATGTTTTTGTAAGTTTTAGTATGATTTAGTAAGATTTAAGAAATTTACGATTTTCGAGTTTTTGTATTACGTTTCTGAGTTTTTCTAAGTCTTCTAAGTTTAAGTTCTACTCTTCCAAGTGTCTTAAGTTCTTATAAGTGTTAAAGTTTCTAAGTTTAATACTTAGTTTTAAGTTGTAGTACTAAGTTTCTGATTTGAGTACTATTTTTATTTATTCATTTATGAGCCCTAAGACAAATTTCTATCACTTTTTCTGTCACTTTGTAAGACAGAAGGCATTTTAAGAGTCTGATTTGCTTCAGCTGTTGTTATTCGTTCTGTTTAGGTGGTGTCTGATGTCGTGATGGGGGTCAGACCTGTTGAGCTTCCTGTGTAACCTCTGACCCTTTGATTGCTTCGTTTTCCTGCTGCGTGATTGGCCGCAGGTCGTATCTGGGCAGATCTGAGGTCAGTTCTCTGGTTTTTACGCACTGTTTCTGACTAGATATCTCATAATCACATGGTCGGGTGGCGGTTGGTGTGAAGGCGGGGGGGTTTAGGGCCATTTGGTTAGTTAGTTAATCCCTAAAACACTGTGACCCTCTTTTGCAGACATGAGACAAAGAAAACACGAACACACTCTGATTATTGTGCTAGTGATTATAAAGCTGACTGTTAATCTGATCAGGAGCTAGTCTGCATTACACACACACACACACACACACACAAATACATGAACTTTGTTATTTTATGGACACAACAGGTGTGATATGGACGTGATTTGGTCTGTTGTAAAATCACAACGGCCCTCGAAGCGTCATTCTCAGGAACTGAGACCTTTCTATATATATATTTTGGGGTTTAAAGAAAAGAAAACTTTTGATCAAAAGATTTTCTTTTTTTTTTGATGTATCAGGATTTCCACTAAGATATTCAACATCATCGTGTGACACTGAAGTATGATGAACATTCAGCTCTGATCACGAAAATACATTACATTTGAACAGATATTCACAAAGAAAACAGATGATTTACTTTGGAATAGTATTTCACAATATTATAGAAATATATAGAAAATAAGATCATTTCAGATTATTTACAGTAATTATTTTGTATCTTGTTCACAATATTTTTCTCTGAAAAGGATCTTGATTTTTTCTTAAACATAAGTTGAACTTAAGCTAGATGAGATCATTAATATATTTAAAGCCTGATTTAAACAAAACTGTGAGAGAAACTTGCTTTGGTTTGACCATACGGTAAATTTAAAAAGTTTCATGATGTCACTTCCTTATATTGAAAGAGGGGAAACACCCCAGCAGAAAGTGAGGAACAAAGACTATTTCACTCATGATATTTTCGTGTGTGCATTTTCTGTTCTCAGGGAAAACCTATTTAGTCAATCAAACCAACATGCAAGTCAAAGATAATATATATAGTCAAGTCAAGTCACCTTTATTT